>CAUYTI010033845.1:0-23938 GCA_963575145.1 Galago senegalensis
CCCCCTGGGTAGAGTGCCATGGCATTACAGCTCACAGCAACCTCCAACTCCTGGGCTCAAGCGAGTCTCCTGCCTCCGCCTCCCAAGTAGCTGGGACCACAGGCGCCCGCCACAGCGCCCGGCTATTTTTTGGTTGCAGCCATCATTGTTGTTTGGCGGGTCCAGGCTGGGGATTCGAACCCGCCACCTTAGGTGTATGTGGCTGGCGCCGTAGCCGGTTGAGCTATAGGCGCTGAGCCTGTTTTCTGTTTTTTTGTTTTGTTTTGTTTTCTGTTTTTTGAAACAGAGTCTTGCTCTGTCGCCCAAGCTGGAATGCAGGGACGTCATCATAGTTGACTGCAGCCTCAAACTCCTGGATTTAAGCAATCTTCTTACCTCAGCCTCCGATAGTGCCGGGATCTTAGGCTGAGCCACTGTGCCCAGCCAGTGGTGGCTTTTGATTGGCATTGCCCCTCACAGTTATATAAAGTCTTATTGGTATTATCTGTACAAATTTGTGGTGTTTGGCTATAGTATAGCTAATGCCTCTGAACCAATAAAGACACCAACAGAATAATATGACCAGAGCCTCTTCACCTACAACACTGACTTGGTAGCCACTGGAACGTAAAATGCCTGAGCAATATGACTTTGGATGTGGCCTTAGGAAGAATTGGTTAGATCTGTGACCTCCCAGAGCTAAAGTCAAGGGCTTGACTAAGGCCAGTCCTGGCTTCCCTAAAGACCAGAGCCTGCACTAGCTTGGATGTTCGTTTGCTTGAGTGGTGGTAGAATATTTCTGGGGTTTACTGCATCCAGACTCAGATTCCTCAGTAAGAAAGGCCAGGATCTTTATTTTTACACATATATATTTTTTGTGGTTGTTGTTGTTTTGGTTTGTTTTTTTGAGACAGAGTCTATGTTACCCTCAGAGTGCTGTGATGTCATAGCTCACAGCAACTTCAAACTCTTGGGCTCAAGCAATTCTATTGCCTCAGCCTCCCTAGTAGCTGGGACTGTAGGCACCTCCCATAATGCCTGGCTATTTTTTTGTTGTTGTTTAGCAGGCCTGGATCAGGTTCAAACCCACCAGTCTGGGTACATGTGGCTGGTGCCCTAACCACTGAGCTGTGGGCGCTGAACCTATTATTAACATAATTATTAGCAATATTTTAAACTTAACTTACTTGTTTTTCCACCTTTATTGTGGTCGGAAGGTATGGTCTTATTCCCACAGAAAATTCTTACCCAGAGAAGAAGAGTTACCTTTTCCTAGAAAATTGCTGAACTTTTGTTGGTTCATATACCACAAAATGGACCATTGCAGAATTAAAATGGAAATACAGAAAAGACTGAGACAAGGAGAAAATATGAATGGATGAGAGAATATCAGCTTGGTTTGAATTGCCCTGCATCTCTGCTGTGCTGGTGCCTCTGCAGTAACATCTGCCTTTCCGGTGTTGTAGGATCAAAGAGAGCATCTCTTCGGAAAGTATCTTTAGATATTGTGCTACAAGCTAAATCTTGACCAGAAATGGCCTAAAAGTCAGCAATTCTTCACTAAGGGAGGAGCTTGAATTAGCCAAACAAGGATAAGATGTTTCCTGCTGTGACTCACATGTTCCAGTGAATGGAACAGGATTAGGCAGAGGACTGTGCACCCTTAGCACAGCTGGGTGTGGACGAAGTGGAAACAGAATAGGGATTCCCTTGATTTTTAGTCAACATAAAGGTCTTGGTTGGGCGCGGTGGCTACACCTATAATCCTAGCACTCTGGGTGGCTGAGGCAGGTGGATTGCCCTGAGCTCACAGGTTTGAGACCAGCCTGAATAAGAGGAAGGCCCCGTCTCTAAAAATAGTCAGGCGCTGTGGCAGGCACCTGTAGTCCCACCTACTTGGGAGGCTGAGGCAAGAGAATCACTTCAGCCCAAGATTTTGAGGTTGCTATGAGCTATGATGCCACAGCACTCTACTGGGAGTAACAAAATGAAAATCTGTCTCACAAAAAAAAAAAAAAACAACAACATAAAGGTCTTGGATCCAGGACCATTGGTCATCACCAGCATCACTGGGGAAATGATCAATTTCAGGTCAAGGTTAGGGAGTGCACAAGGTGAACCTAGAACTTTTTGTAATACCAGAAATCCAGGAACCTCTCACATACTTCTGGGATGGTGCCAGAAGGACTCAGACCAAGTATAGAGAGGGGCCATAGGCCAGAGGTGATGAATGGCTATAGTGTTTGAACAGGTTAGAATTCATGGGCTCATAATGGCACTAAAAATAATTTGTGACCTTTGAAGAATGCCAGAGGACCCATTCACAAAGCTGGTGGAGGACAAGATAGGGATCTTTTTTTTTTTTAAGTATTTGAGATGATAGATTTACTAATTAGCTTGATTTAATCATTGCACATTGTAAACATTTCTTAAAACATCTCATCTCATACACCATACAAATACATACATGACAAGATAGGGATCTTAACCAGCATTTTCTTTGTGTACTTACTATATGTCAGGATAGTAGCTAACATCATAAAAGTACTCCTGCTATAAATAAAGAAGGAAGTACAGAATTAGAATATCACCATGTTGCAAACTTGTAGGTCACTGCCACTTCATGCTTGGCACACCCAAACAAACCCAAGGTAAGGTAGGAAGGTAATGGACATCAGTAGATATTTGCATTCCAAAAGGAGGGATAATCAGCCATTATGGGCCTGGTAATGGACAGCCATTATGGACCATCTTTTTTTTTTTTAAGGTCATATTTGTGCACATTATGGACCACCTTTGATGACATCTTGTAAAAATCATCAAGCTGAAATCAGACCAAACCTCATACTAATTAACACCACAAAGATAGAATAACAATATATACAAAATTACATGATGGACTATAGAGGGGGGTCCTGGAGATGAAGAAATTTAATACAGTCCCTATTGAATTCCTAAGAATCTTTTTCAGAAATGGAAAAACCCATCCTAAAATTCAGATGGAATCTCAAGGGACCCCAATTACAGAAAATAATCTTGAAAAGGAAAACATTGGAGGCTCATACTTCCCAGTTTCAAATCTTACATAAATCAAATTTAAATAACCTGGGACTGACATAGGACAGACATATAGACCTGTAGATAGAATTGAGAGGCTCGGCGCCTATAGCTCAACCGGCTAAGGCGCCAGCTACGTACACCTAAGGTGGTGGGTTCGAATCCCCAGCCTGGACCCGCCAAACAGCAATGATGGCTACAACCAAAAAATAGCCGGGCGCTATGGCAGGTGCCTGTGGTCCCAGCTACTTGGGAGGCGGAGGCAAGAGACTCGCTTGAGCCTAGAAGTTGGAGGTTGCTGTGAGCTGTAATGCTACGGCACTCTACCCAGGGGGACAGCTTGAGGCTGTGTCTCAAAAAAAAAAAAAAAAAAAGAATTGAGAACTGAGCCAGGCATGGTGGCTCACCCCTGTAATTCTAGCACTCTGGGAGGCAGAGGCAGGTGGATTGCCCTGATCTCATGGGTTCCAGACCAGCCTGAGCAAGAACAAGACCCCATCTCTAAAAATAGCTGGGAGTTGTGGCAGGCACCAGTAGTCCCAGCTACTTGGGAGGCTGAGGCAAGAGAATCATTTGAGCCCAGGAATATGAGGTTGCTGTGAACTATGATGCCATGGCACTTTGCCAAGGGTGACAAAGTAAGACTCTGTCTCAAAAGGAAAAAAAAAAAACAACTAAGAAATAGACCCTCCCAAATAAACCTGTGTTTAATTGATTTTTCCACAAGGGTACTTAGATCATCCAATGGGAAATGAACAGTCTCTTCAACAAATAGCACTGGGATTCAGCGCCAGCCACGTACATCAAGGTGGCGGGTTTGAACCCAGCTTGGGCCAACTAAACAACTGCAACCAAAAAATAGCAGGGCATTGTGGCAGGCGCCTGTAGTCCTAACTACTTAGGAGGTTGAGGCAAGAGAATCGCTTAAGCCCAAGAGTTTGAGGTTGCTGTGAGCTGTGATGCCACAGCATTCTGCCAAAGGTGACATAGTGAGTCTCTGTCTCAAAAAATAAAAATTAAAAAAAAAAAACACTGGGAAAAATGTGCTTGTGCACGCATAAAGATAAAAAGTTGGGACCTTAACACCATATGTAAGGATGAACTCAAAAATGGATCAAAAACCTAAAGTTAATAGCTAAAACTATAAAATTGTTAGATTATAGAAACAAATCATCATGATCTTGTATTTGGCAATGGAGTTTTAGATATGACAACAAAACCACAGACAACAAGATAAAAAATGAATAAGTTGGACTTCATTAAAATTGAAGACTAATATGCATCTAAGGACACTGGTAAGAGTATAAAGATGCCAGGTGCAGTGGCCCACAACTGTACTCCTAGCACTCTAGGAGGCCAACGGGAGAGGATCACCTAAGCTCAGGAGTTCAAGACTAGCATGAGCTAGAGCAGGACCCTCCCTTTAAAAAATAGCCAGGCATTGTGGTGGGTGCCTGTAGTCCCAGCTATTGTGGAGGCTGAGACAGGAGAATCACTTGAGCTAGAGTCTGAAGATGCTGTGAGCTATGATGCCGTGGCTCTCTACTGGGGGCAACAAAGTGAGACTCTGTCTTCAAAAAAAAAAAAAATTGGGGCTTTGTTATCATTAATATTTGCAGTTTTGAGAGTTGTTTGTTGGGGTTCTTTTGTTTGTTTCTGTATGCTTGAGATGAGTTTCGCTCTGTCACCCTGGGTAGAGTGCCATGGTGTCAGCTCACAGCATCCTCAAACACTTGGGGTCAAGAGATCCTCCTGCTTCAGTCTTTTGAGTAGCTGGGACTATAGGTGTGAACTACCATAACACCTGGCTAGTTTTTCTATTTTTAGTAGAGCCAGGGTCTTGTTCTTGCTCAGGCTGGCCTCAAACTCCTAAACTCAAGCAGTCCATCCACCTTGGCCTCCCAGGATGCTGAGATTATAGCCATGAGCCACCATGCCTGGCCTAGAATATTATTTGTTTATTTATTTTTGTAGAGACAGAGTTTCACTTTATCGCCCTTGGTAGAGTGCCGTGGCATCACACAGCTCACAGCAACTTCCAACTCCTACGCTCAGGTGATTCTCTTGCCTAAGCCTCCCAAGTAGCTGGGACTACAGGCATTCGCCACAATGCCCAGCTATTTTTTTATTGCAGTTTGGCTGGGGTCGGGTTTGAACCTGCTACCCTCAGTATATGGGGCTGGCGCCCTATTCACTGAGCCACAGGTGCCATCCAGAATATTGTTTTAAAGGACATTTTTAACAGCCACATCTTCAGATATCTGTGGATCAATGAGATATCTGGGGTTTGCTTCAGAATAATCCTTGTAGAATAATTGGAGAAGACTGAGGTTGGAAGAACAGTGTGTCCAAGACAAGGGTGGGGATATGAGCTGGTGTCATTATGGCTATCCAGAGAGTTATGTGGGGTTCACCGTATTATTCCCTCTACTCTGTTTATGGTTAAAATTGTCCATAGTAAGAACATTTTTTAAAAGTTATCGACCTGGCTCGGCGCCTATAGCTCAACCGGCTAAGGCACCAGCCACGTACACCTAAGGTGGCAGGTTCGAATCCCCAGCCCAGACCCGCCAAACAACAATGACGGCTGCAACCAAAAAAGAGCCGGGCGTTGTGGCGGTCGCCTGTGGTCCCAGCTACGTGGGAGACTCGCTAGAGCCCAGGAGTTGGAGGTTGCTGTGAGTTGTAATGCTACGGCACTCTACCCAGGGGGACAGCTTGAGGCTCTGTCTCAAAAAAAAAAAAAAAAGTTATCGACCAGATATAGTGGCACACGGAAGTGGTCTCAGCTACTTGGTCTTAGCTCCAGGGCAGGCTGAGGGAGGAGGATAACTTGAGCTCAAGAGTTGAAGTGAGTAGTGAGCTATGATTGCATCACTATCCTGTAGCCTGGAAGTCAGAGTGAGATCTTGTCTCTAAAAAAAAGCAAAAGTTTAAGTCATTCATGTTCTGATTTTTGTGAGAAAGAAATCCTCATGGCCCTGAAAAGAGTACAGCCATTCTGGAAAACAGCTGGTGAGAAAAAGCATGCCAGAAACCAAACTTATCACTGCAAACCCTTACCCCCAGAGTGCTTCAAGGCCATTGTTCCTGGGAAACAACAGAATGGTAATTTATAACTCTATCCTGGCTGATAGCCTATTAAGGGAGTAACTCTAGATTTGCCCTGAGTGTAAAAATTAGTCCCTCTGCAGAAGGGTTTACTCCCCTGGGAAACCCTCCCACATTCAACCCTATTGATAAGGGATAATAAAAGCCTCTTGAACCTGAGAGCTGAGCTGGCTCCTAATCAGACTCCCCTCTGCTTTTCTCCCCTTCCTCGGTTAATAAAGCCTTTCCAATCTCTGGACTGGCTTCCTTTCCTTCTTAGGTACTTTCCCACCTATACACACTACCCCTGTTCCTCAGTTTCCAGTGTCTCCTTTAATAAGGGTCAAAAAGTTCTGAACCAACTGTGACCTAATGGTTTGCCTTGTTGCAGGATCACATTTTCTTATGTGAAGGAGAAGAACCAAAATCAGATCATAAAGGTGAGCTTTTGTTTCTGTCCCTTATTGCTGAGTGGCCTGATTCTAGAAGAGTTGCTGGTATGTGACCTCAGGGAGAGAAAGGGAGTTATTTCTCTGTACCTCATAGGCCAGCCTACTAAAACAAGCAATGATGTGTTTATTGTTGAGAGAATCTTGTACTTAAGGAACCCTGTGGTAAAAAAGATTTTCTTTCCTTGTTGTCGCTAATCAGCCTTGGTCTAAAACCAAGGTATTATCTTCCTAGAAGCTGATCTATGTAGTGAGGGGACAGGATCCCAAACCTTTTATGAACTCATGATCAGTAATAGAGATGGCGGAAAAAAATCCAGAGGAGGAAACCTGGCAAATGGGAAGGGGAAATGCATGGCAGGGTGGGTGGGTGGGCAAGGACATAAGCCTCCTCTGTCAGTCACCCAGGAATGAGCTGCTCTGATGTCAGGCTGGAGGTCAGAATTCCACTCTCAACTTGAACTGTGGGCAGTGATTTCTCTCTTTGGATCACCATTTCCCTAAAATGATGACCCAGATACATAGGCATTCATTCTTCCTTCAAAATGTCCAGAGTAGGCTCAGCACCTGTAGCTCAGTGGCGAAGGTGCCGGCCACATACACCGAGGAAGTTCAAACCTGACCCAGGCCTGCCAAACAATGACTATAACAAGAAAATAGCCAAGCATTGTGGCAGGCACCTGTAGTGCCAGCTGCTTGGGAGGCTGAGGCAAGAGAATCGCTTAAGCCCAAGAGTTTGAGGTTGCTGTGAGCTGTGACGCCATGCACTCTACCATAGTGAGACTGTGAAAAGAAAAAAAAAATGTCTAGAGCAGTAATGATAAGAAGCTTTGCCTTCATCTTATCAGACCTTTCAATAAGATGTTGTCTTGCTTACTCTGAGAAAGTCTGCTTTTATACTGAGGAAGAAGAAATGGGAATGGAGTCTAACAAGCAATATAAACGAACAGCTAACTTAGGAAGAAATCAAGGA
The DNA here is from genome assembly GCA_963575145.1 of Galago senegalensis. Lineage (NCBI taxonomy): Eukaryota > Metazoa > Chordata > Mammalia > Primates > Galagidae > Galago > Galago senegalensis. Next base: position 7,549 of record CAUYTI010033845.1, read on the forward strand.
GTGTTTATAGTAGTGAGCCCTGAAGTTACGCTCATTTCATGAGCTGCATCTGCTAAACGCAGTGAGTTGGCGTGGGCCAGAATGAAAAGCCCGGTTTCCCCCTTTCCCAGTTACAGTGTGAACTTCTGATGTGCCCCATGACACTTTACTCCCGCAGCGTACCTGTCAGGATGACAGATTGCTTCTAACCAGCTGTGTGCTGACTTTATCCCACAGCTGCAACAAGCATCCCACCTGGAGAAGAGGCGGGTGAGAGAGGCAGCACCAGAGAAGTGGGCCACGCCGGGGAGCACGAGCCCAGGCCCAAGATTGACAGCCATGAGCCAAGGCTGGGTCCACGGCCTCGCTCACACAACAAAGTCCTAAACCCACCTGGAGGCAAATCCAGCATTTCCTTCTACTAAAAGAACTACTGCCTTACCACAGCCTGACAAGAAAGTCAAGAGTTGGGGTATTCAATGCTATCATTTCCTTTAGCCCAAATGAGCTGGGGTGGGAAGAGGGTTTGTTGTGCGTGTGAAGCTGGGTGCTCAGAGTCTCCATTGATGATATCATGAGAGCTGCTCAGAGAACCATGCTTTCCAGACTGAGACACATCTTTATGGGGATAAATGATATTCCCCTGGTTTTCACTCATTTGTAGTTTCAGACAGGTGATGAGCTCTAGGGCAGGGAGATGGCTCAGGGCCATGTGAGGCTTGGTGAAGCCTCGCCTTCCTGTCCTTCTGTCAGCAGTGTGCCAGCTGACGGGACATCTAGAAATGACTGAAAGAACCAAACAGCCTGCCCTTTGCTTGGGGTGGAGGGGAGCAAAGCATATACAGAGACACTGGCAAGGCATGAGGTGGGTCTCCGGATACAACCTCTGTAGATGCTAATGCTGGTTAACTGTCACCAAAAATGCGCCCTGACTCTGAGATTCCTGCTGCTGAACCCTAGCTTCTCCAGTCCATTTAACACCCAGTGTGGATTTTATATAGATAAATAGATCTATTTAATCCCTACACACAGGGGATTATATATATATATTTTTGTTTGGTTTTTTTTTTTTTGCAGTCTCTATTTAAAAGCATCTTAATTGCTTCTCCTTGGCAGCTTTCCAAAAACCCGAAAAGTTGCCCTCAGTCTTTTGCTTTATGGAAAGTTTTTATACACCCTAATCCTCTGAGTTGCCCAGTTTGTGCCGTCTAAAACCCTGTCCCATCTCATGGAATCTGCCTTTCTGTCACGATGGATGGTCTTGGTCCTTCACATGCCAGTTTTGCTTGTGAGTTGTTCCATTTCTTCTTATCAGCTTTAAGTCTAGGCCTTTGCTCTTTTCCAGTGATGTGAACAGTCCCCTTCATAAGCCATGATTTTTCCTGAGTCAAAATCTATTCAGATGTGTCTACGTAAGGGGCTTATTTAACTTCTTCCTGTGTCTTACTTTATTAGTGTTAATTGGTTGATAGGAAGAAGAGGTGCTTGAGAACCTTGGATTCTTTGGTTTGGAGTTTAATACCTAAAATGCTATTTTTAAACACCAGCTTTACATAAATGTTTGTTGATTCTGGTCTGTTCCTGACACCTTTCCAGAAAAAATTGCTCAAGTACACCAAAGATAAAAAGGAGTTGCTTAGGTCACCCTTCATACAGCTTTATAGAGCCTCTGAATCATATTCACGATGGTCTGGAAGAGACTATAGACCTTGGGCCATGAGTTTAGCAGCAAAGTCACCACTATCAAGTCCCCTGGTATTTATCAGCTAAGATAGTGGGCTGCCAGGAGCTGTGTTATAGTCATGTATCAGGCTGAGTCAGGCAGGAGTCCCTCCCTTTCACCCCTAGAGGACTGCAGTTTCAGTCCCCTGCTTCCTTTGGGTGGGCATCTTTCTACAGAGGATGTCTGAATGGTGATAGCTATTACTCTTAGTGCCTATAAAGCTAACACTGGTGCTAGAAACATCACCATTAAAATTTAGAAAAGCCTGGGTAGTGGCTCAGTGGGTAGGGTGACAGCCCCACATACCAAGGGTGGCGGGTTCGAACCTGGCCCCAGCCAAACTGCAACAACAAAAAATAGCTGGGCATTGTGGCGGGCGCCTGTAGTCCCAGGAGGCTGAGGCAAGAGAATTGCCTACACCTAGGAGTTGGAGGTTGCTGTGAGCTGTGATGCCACAGCACTCTACTGAGGGCAATAAAGTGAGACTCTGTCTCTTAAAAAAAAAAAATTTTAGAAAAGCAATAATGTTCAGTCAGACTTGAGCTGGCCCACCTGCTTACATGCCCGCAGGAACTGTCAAGCTCTATTTCCTGTGCCTGGCACGAGGCTTTATCAACCAAAGACAGTTTTTCCCCCTTTCAATTGCCCTGCAGGCTTTCGAGCCAAGAAACAGATATTCTTGGTGATTCTGTAAGTACTTCAAATGGTTTGTGGTTCATAGTCATTTATAAGAAAGTTGTTAGGAATTCAGAGCATCTTTTCCAGTTAAAAGTGTCATACATGGTGGTAAAATGTTTTAAACCCAAAAACACTAACTTGTTTTACTTATAAAGAAATAGTCTAATGGTAGAAATGAACAACCACTTATACTTCTTTTTTTTTTTCTTTTTTGAGATGGAGTCTCACTCTGTCGCCAGGCTAGAATGCCATAGTGTCAGCCTAGCTCACAGCAACCTCAAACTCCAAGGTTCAAGCAATCTTCCTGCCCCAGCCTCCCAAGTAGCCTGGACTACAGGCATGTATCACCATGCCTGGCTAATTTTCCTAATTTTCATAGAGACAGGGCCTCACTCTTTGCTTAGGCTGATCTCAAACTCCTGAGCTCAAGCGATCCTCCTGTCTTGGCCTCCCTCTGAGTGCTGGGATTACAGGTGTAAGCCACAGTGCCAGGCCCACTTATACCTCCTTTTAATGAGAAAATGATTAGTGAATTTCATGTTGGAGTATCAAGAAGAAACCTGACATTACTATGCTGACCCCTGCATCTCCCTTTCAACTCCTACTGTCAGCCAAATGAGAGGGAGAGCTTAGTTTTGCCCAGTGGCAGAGATTTCTGGGTAGAAAAGGCCAAAGATGGGAATGAATGTTTTGGGGACTGAGGAAACCAGTGAACTAGAGCAAAACCCAATGGGCAGCAGTGACAGAATTCTGACCTCCCTCTTGTCCCATCCTTCCTGCCTTTTCTTCCATGAGACTACAGGGCTGAGTCCTGGAGGCTGGTCACTGGGAGAAGATGAAAAGTTACTGTACACAGGACCCTCACTGTGTGACTGTCATTTGCATTTGGAAGATGGTGTACATCTTAGAGACTGCTTGTACTTGGAAGGTTAAAAAACTTAGCATCTTGTTCTCAACCTCCAAGCTGCATTGAGAAATTACTACTCTGTATTTTGATTAAGCCTTAAAACTTTTAAGTGCATTTGGTGCCATTTTTCTAAAGCTGCATCGAAACATAAAACCCTATACTCACATCTCACTGTAATTTTGTAGGAACACTTTTGTTATTTTTACAAGGTAGAATTGGGTATAACCATTGAATTAAACTCAGCAATCATGAACTAAAAAACATTGCCTGCTTTGTGTGTCTCTTCATTGGATCATTCTCCATACAAAATGCCTGAGCTCCACCCTTTCCCTACAGCTTTTTATTGGGGAAGGGGCTTGCCTTTTGGTGGGGGAGGGGTCCATTTATCCAAAGGACACCCAAATCATCTTAAAGCTTTGAATAGAATAAGTAGGGAACATGCCAGTGTTGTTTTCAGTTTCTGTCTGCTAAATGTAATGATTATTTTTTTCTTTTACCACTTGTCTTAAAGGTGTTAGGGTATTTAACCTGCTTCTGACTTGACTTTGAAACTCTATAGTGACATGCCTTGTAATAAGTAAGTAAAATGAATATGAGAGTTTATCAGAGTCAAGTCCTATAGAGAAAACAGATGGGATGTCCTCCTTATGTATTGGCTATTTTTATATGTTCCTTAAACAAACCTAATATCCTTGTGTGCATTATATGGATTCAGGATGATGATATTTCTCAGGCTGCCTGCCGCTAAAGAGGCTCCTTGTCATTCAGATGAAGAAATGCCATGTTTACTTGTTTATCCACAAGTATGTCCTGAAACGTTCCAAGGTCCGAGCTAGGCTCTGACAATGCCAAATTACCTATTTGTAGTAGCTGCCCAAGCTATAGGCAAGCACTGAAATCTCAGAGAGTCAACTTATTTGTCCCCATAGGCCAAGCACTGGCCAAGTCTGGACGCACCATAGAGGCTCTACTTGTGTTATGTAAAGGGGTAAACAACAGACCTCAAGGCCCTTCAAGGCCACTTCAAGGCCTGTGCTATGTCTAGAAATGACGTTAGGTTTATTGACATCACACAATTTGCTCTATTTGTGACGTACCTCAATGAGCCAAATCCTGCAAGCCCTGTGTTAGCTGCTTCATTTCTTTTTTTTTTTTTTTGAGACAGAGCCTCAAGCCGTCCCCCTGGGTAGAGTGCTGTGGCATTACAGCTCACAGCAACCTCCACAGCAACCTCCAACTCCTGGGCTCAAGCGAGTCTCTTGCCTCCGCCTCCCAAGTAGCTGGGACCACAGGTACCCGCCACAACGCCCTTCTATTTTTGGTTGCAGCCGTCATTGTTGTTTGGCGGGTCCGGGCTGGGGATTTGAACCCGCCACCTTAGGTGTACGTGGCTGGCGCCTTAGCCGGTTGAGCTATAGGCGCCAAGCCAGCTGCTTCATTTCTTCTGAATTCATATTCTCTTCTTATTCCTTACCATCTTAGAGATCATTAGTGGCTACAAGATGCCATCTAGGCCGGTCCCGGTGTGGTGGTATTTACAACTGGGTAATTGGTAATTGATCACAACCAATTACATGTTGCTTTGTTCCTTCTCCACTCTCACTCTTTCATTTGACTAGGCTAAGAATGGAATAAAATCATCTAAAATTCAGCTCACAAAGGAGGAGTGGGACACTACAGAGACATAGGTGGCTTTTTAGCAGATAATGTAGCAAATACTTAGAAATTAAAATAGAGGCTCAGTGCCAGCCACATACACCAGAGCTGGTGGGTTCAGACCCAGCTGGGGCCTGCCAGAGAACAATGACAACTACAACCAAAAAATAGCCGGGTGTTGTGGCAAGCGCCTGTAGTCCCAGCTATTTGCAAGAGAATCGCTTAAGCCCAAGAGTTTGAGGTTGCTGTGTGCTGTGATGCCATGGCACTCTACCCAGGACAATAGCTTGAGGCTCTGTCTCAAAAAAATAGATAAAATAGAACTTTTGAAACTTGTGTGCCAGTCTTACATTTTAGGGTCTTTTAATGAGAAAAAGGTGTATCCCAAATAATCTTTCCAACTCTCAAAGGAAATCTACTCTTCCATTAGAAGTTTAATTCAGTTAACTTCACCTTTGAAGGAACAGACCAGTTGTATTCAGTAAGCATCAAAAATTACCCAGCATGGTGGTTCATGCCTATAATCCTAGCACTCTGAGAGGCCAAGGCGGGTGGATTGCCTGAATTCAGGAGGTCGAAACCAGCATGAGCAAGAGTGAGAGACCTCATCTCTAAAAAAATAGCCAGGCGTTGTGGTGGGCGCCTGTAGTCCCAGCTACTTCAGAGGCTAAAGCAAGAAGATCACTTGAGCCCATGAGTTTGAAGTTGCTGTGAGCTATGACACTGTGGCACTCTACCAAGGGTGACAAAGTAAGACTCTGTCTCAAAAAAAATATACCCAGCATGTCCTGTTACTGATTTTTTGTCATACCTAGGAATGACTTGAGAACATCATCTTGTTTTAATTTTATATTGTTTTCGTCAATGTCATGTAACAGATCGGCTCCAATCACAGTTAGTAATAAAAATTACTAAAGTTGATAGCCAAGACAGTTCGCCTCTCCTTGTGGCAGTGAGGATTGCTTTAACAACTGTACATCACATTTATTGCATGTACAATTTGCCAGAAATGCTATGCCTCTTTCATGAGTTAGCTCACATTACTAATAGTTTTAATATTTTAGGCTGTTTTGCAGGGTTGGAAATGAGACTATAGAAAATTAACTCACTGACGATCTAATCTCAGGCAGTTTGAATCTGAGACTGAATCCTTACTGGTTTGTCCCTTAGTGGAGTGAGTGAACACTTACACATCAAATAAAGTTGTAAGGGAAAATGAAAAATACGGTAGTATTTAGGGTCTCAGTTACAGGAGAGTTTGTTTTGCTGCCATCAGATTACATGAGAGGATCTGAACTGACTTTCAGGCATTTAATAGGAGAACAGCAGGGTTCTAATAGCATTAAGCAGGCATTGATGGGTTTGTTTTTTTGTTTTTTGAGATGGGGTCTTGCTATGTTATCCAGGCTGATATAAAGTGGCCATTCACAGGTGAGATCATAGCTCACTGCAACCTCAAACTTCTGGCTCAAGGGATCCTCCTGCGTCAGCCTCCAGAGTAGCTGGGGAATATCCGTGTGCACTGCCACACGTGGCTACTGATGGGTTTTCAATCAAAATTCACACTTGTGATCCCCAAAGTGAAAAGTACAAAGTCTGGGGTTCATAGTGTCCCCAGGTACCTAGCAAAAGAAAATTTAAAATCTGGAGCAACTCTTTGCTTTCCTTTTTTTCTTTTGAGACAGAGTCTCAAGCTGTTGCCTTGCGTAGAATGCTGTGGCGGCATAATTCAACAGCAACCTCTAACTCTTGGGCTCAAGCATTCCTCTTGCCTCAGTTTTTTCTATTTTAGTAGAGATAGGGGGTCCTGCTCTTTCCTCAGGCTGATCTCGAACTTGTGAGCTCAAGCAATCCACCTGCCTCGGCCTCCCAGAGTGCTATGAATACAGGCGAGAGCCACCGAGAGCCACCGCACCCATCCTCTGTTTTCCTTTTAGAGACCAGGTCTTGCTCTGTCACCCAGGCTGGAGCACTGTCTTGTGATCATAGCTCACCACATCCTGGAACTCCTAGGCTCAAGCAGTCCTCCCACCTTGGCCTCCCAGGGTGCTGGGGTTACAGGCTTGAATCCAGTCTCAGCAACTCATTTTAAATTCAAGCCTTAAAGTATTAACACGGATAGCGTTACAAGCAACTGAGTGAAGAGCCTGAGCCAAGAGGCAATCAAGACTACAGGCAGAATCAGTCCTGCAAAAGGCTGCAGGTACTGCAATTATGAGATACAAAAGAAAAAATCTTAAATAAGTGGTTGAAAGTATACCAGTAAAACATAACAAAATCAATCAAATAGGACAAAACCCTAATATACGGGTTCAACAGATTATGCATTGCTGGAAAGAAACCGGAAGATCTAAAGAAGTCACGATCTCCAAACGCCCGGAGAGCGGGAGGCCAATGTTCTGTCTCTGGGATGACGGGCCGGGGGCTTGGAAGGCCACTTTGGGCGGAGACCGGCAGGCGCCTGTATGTACCAAGGCCTCAAAGCACAGTAGGCGGCACTGTCCGGGGTCCGGGCGGGAGCCGCCCTGCGGCGGGAAAGGCAGCTCAGCATCCCTACCGCTCGCACCGCCCCGCCCTGCTCAGCCGCGCTTCCTGAGCTATACAGGCTTCCCCGACAGCACGGTGCGTGCGCCCCCTGGCGGCGCTGCGGGGCGCCGCAAGACGCTCGGGCACCGCCCCCTCCGGCGGCCGGCGGGACTTCCGGCGGGTGAGTGACAGCAGCAGCAGCAGCAGCATCAGCACCAGCAGCAGCGGCTGAGCCCTGAGGCGGCGGTGGCGGCTGTGAGAGTCAACGGGCCACGGCCTGCAGGACCCGAAGCAGCCAGGGCGGGCCGGGCGCGCCGGCCGAACAGCGAGCCGCGCTGGCGGCGGCGGTGGCTGCGATGATGGAGATCCAGATGGACGAGGGCGGCGGCGTGGTGGTGTACCAGGACGACTACTGCTCCGGCTCGGTGATGTCGGAACGGGTGTCGGGCCTGGCGGGCTCCATCTACCGCGAATTCGAGCGCCTCATCCACTGCTACGACGAGGAAGTGGTCAAGGAGCTCATGCCGCTCGTGGTGAACGTGCTGGAGAACCTGGACTCGGTGCTCAGCGAGAACCAGGAGCACGAGGTGGAGCTGGAGCTGCTGCGGGAGGACAACGAGCAGCTGCTCACCCAGTACGAGCGCGAGAAGGCGCTGCGCAGGCAGGCCGAGGAGGTGCGTGGGCCGCCGCCGGGACGCGCCCGACCCGCCCGGAACCCGCCCTGGCCCCTCTGCCCGCCCACCCGGCCCGGGACCCCTGCCACCCCGGCCCCCTCCTCGTGTTCCGGGACCCCCGCCGCCCCGGCCCCCTCCTCCTGCTCCGGGACCCCTGCCGTCCCAGACCCCTCCGCCCGGCCCGGACCCTTCCGGGACCCCATCACCCTGGTCCCCTCCTCCCAGCCCGGTCCGAGACCCACGCCGCCCTGGCCGTGGGTCCCTCCTCCCAGCCCAGAGCTTCCGCAGAGAGCTCACCCTCCTGACAGGCCTCTCTGTCCATACCCCTCCTTCCCACCCTCCTCTGCTTCCAAGCCAGTTCCCTTTGCTCTTGGCATGTGTTTGAGGCCAAGCTAGTTTCCCAGATCCCAGTAACTACCTCTGTTCATTGCTGCAATTCTAAACTCTCCCAGAAAAGGGATCTCTGATTTTCCTATGGTGCTATAGCAAGAAGAGGTCTGTTGATGTCAGAAGACCTTTTCCTTGTCCCTAATCCAGTATTTTGAAGGTCTGTGACATGGGTGAATTTGGTGATGGATGTAAACACAGAGCCAAAGCCGCAGTGAGTTTGGTTCTGTCACTAGGTGAATGACTCCAGGTCTGTGGAGGTGATTTCTTTGCCCTTTGATTCATTCAGTTGGTAAGATTATTAGCTGATGAACATAAGGCTGAGAAACTTCACTCTGGTTTCTGAGGAGATAAAAGTAGAATTTTGAAATATTCAGTTATGTTCTGGGATGTTTCCATAACCTGGATTTCGCTTATTTGTGAACCAGTTAGGAGAATGGTGCACTGTAGGGAATACCACTTAACTTCATTCATCTACCCTCAGATATCTAGCTCTATTTGGCAGACCTGGAGCCTCGCCCTTTGTGGAAAATGTCAGCAGAGTGAAGTAGATTCGGGGAGTGTGAGTTCTCAGCCCTGCTTCGCCTCTGTGACCTTGGCCACATCACTGGCCTGATCCAGGTTTTGATTTTCCATCAATCAAAGGAATGAATTTCCCTAAGTGATCTCTAAGCTCAGAGATTCTGTTACTCTAGGAATTGGGTATGTTCTTTATGAATAGGAAACATCTTACTAAATGAGTTTAAATTCCTTTTCAACTAATTTGGTTTAATATATTCTTTAGTATTGAAAAGTTGTTTCAGTATCTTGGCTTTTTCTTAAACCAGTGTGGTTTATGCCCTAGTTTTGTTTAAAGCCTGTTTATAAAAAAATAATAATAATAACAGTATCCCATACCATTTTTACTTACTGTGCTTCATTTCCCTTTGGGGTTTCATGTCTGTTGAGAGATTGTTCTAATAAAGATTAGAATGCCTGGGCTCCCCTAAAACTTACTTAAAGCTCCTAATTTAAGAGGAATTTAGAGCTCAAAGTGACCCTAGGCATTTTACTGGAAAGGGAACTGTCCCAGAGAAGTAGAAGGGCTGAGCCAAGGTCACGTGCCCAGAGCCATTGGGCCAGGATGCAGAGTGACTGCCGCTGCTGTGCCACACTGCAGGGCATCAGAGGGCTGCTCCCTAGAAGTCTGGATTGCTAGGGCTCCCCTTGCTCAGCCATAAAGCTGTGGCTGACTTTTTGTGCTGGGCAGGGACTTTCACTTCTCTTACCATTCTCAGTGCCCATTTGATGCCTGACTAAGGTTTCAAGTGGGTTTCTTTTCTTTCACTGTGTACCTATATGGTCCATACAGCGGGTAAAAAGGACCTAAGGAGGAAATCAAGGTGAACAAGCTTAAGGCTGAGAATTATAACCTTATATCTTAAAAACTAACTCAGCATGGATCAGTCATTCTGCCGTGTCCCACGAAGCTCATGTGCAGCCACCAGCAAGTGCACCTCTGACCTCTTAGGCTCACACTGGACTAAGACCTGGGCGTTGTCAACTAGGTTGCCTGTAGGCCAAGACACCATTGCCCCAGCAATCTGGAGACCTGCTCAGAGAACTTTCTGAGCAGAGCCTCAAGCAGACAGATGCTTTAACTTGGAAGCTGTGACTAAATGTTAATGGCATGTCCTTGGAAAGACCTCAGGTCTTCACATGTATAGAAAAGGACTCATCATTGTGAACAGTTGACATGCTTGCTCCTTCATTGACTCAAGCAGATATTTGCTTTTAGTTTTGTGGAAAAGACCACTGTGCACTATGGGTCAACTTCTATTTCTAGGTAGGGACTCGGGGTCACGTAGATGTATGTTTGGTAACACAAGAGCTGGATGTCATAGGCTGCAGGCTTGACTTGGTGCAGAGGAGCTCTTGGGTGAGCTGTCAGTGGAAGCTCTCACCTAACCACTTGCTCCCAAGGTTTAGTCAGAGCCAGGTAACCTGAGCCTTCTGAGCAGACAGAGCTTACTTACCTCAGAGCAAATAATCTAGTTCTTGCCCATGATAACTACAGTAAGAGGTTCTGAGTGAGTTCTCACACGGAGTGGCTGTTTTCATCAGAGTGATGGTAGAATCTGGGGAGGGGCCAGGCCACGGAATCTTTAGGAGCCTCACACACTGTACCATTGGCCTCTTTCCCTCTCTGGGTGATGATGGCTGCCTCTATAAAGTGAGTGAGTGAGTGAGTTGGAGACATGGCAAGTCAGTTTCATCTCAGGTACCAACTGCCATCATATTGCTCCTTTATTGACTCAAGCAGATATTCCCTTCCAGTTTTGTGGAAAAGACCACTATACATTGTGGGTTGACTTCTATTTCTAGGCAGGGACTCGTGGTCACATAGGTATGTGTCTGGACGTCACATAGGCTATGGGCTTGACTTGGTGCAGATGAGCTCCTGTTGGAATAGTTTGTTGTTTGCCTGGAGAGCAGTGACAGGCACACTTGGCAGCGTAAGGGCAAAGCCCTTGAAGGGTTCTTGGGGCAGCCTTGGATGGTGCAGTTCTGATACAAAGTTTCTAAAATCCCTCATGTTCTTTCCCACTATAATGGAAGGTGGGCTGGAGGGACGGACTGTTAAGGGTGCTGAGGGAATAGATGCCCCTCCCTGCTCATGGCCCCATGTGACAAACTGCAACAAAGAAATAGCCAGGTGTTGTGGCAAGCACCTGTAGTCCCAGCTACTAGGGAGACTGAGGCAAGAGAATCACCTAAGCCCAAGAGCTGGAGGTTGCTATGAGCCGTGATGCCATGGCACTCTACCGAAGATGATAAAGTGAGACTCTGTCTCTAAAAAAAAAATAAAGTTCATTCACTGGAGCTGTACCAGAGTCACCAGGAGTATACCTCTCTCCCTAATAAGTGGAAACAATGAGGTGTAGAAGCTGTGAGCAAAGGTGCTTCCCAGCTGGAGGGCACAGGGGAGATGCCCGCAGTGGCCCAGAGCTGAAGCCCTGCTGCTGCACTTCTTGCTGGCCTGGTGGCTGCTGGCAAGCACTGACAGAAGTCAGTTCTTCGAAATTAGGATTTCTAAACTAAATCTGTTTCATTTTTAAGGTTTTTTAAAAACCCTCTTGAAGTAATACATAAGTTGCAAAAATAATACCCCTCACCCAGATTCCCAAATGTGGGCATTTTCCTACATTGATTTTCTCTCTCACTCTGCTAATGCTTTCGGGTCCTGTGTGTCCCTGCAGTCTCCTTTATGCTGGGGTGGTTCCCCATTCTCTGCTCTTTGCAACTTAGACAGTTGACAGCACATATCAGTCTGGTGCTCAGACACTGAGGCACATGTCCTCATACTCAGCAGAAGGGATCTGCTAGGTCCCCCCAACCCCCAGTGCAAGATGGCCTTCTGGGGAAAGGCATGAGATTTAAGACGGGTGCCTTTCTTGAGCAGCGCCTGTGGCTCAGTGAGTAGGGTGCTGGCCCCATGTACCTAGGGTGGCGGGTTTGAACCCAGCCCCAGCCAAACTGCAACAAAAAATAGCCAAGACGTTGTGCCGGATGCCTGTAGTCCCAGGTACTTGGGAGGCTGAGGCAAGAGCTGGAGGTTGCTGTGAGCTATGATGCTACGGCACTCTACCAAGGGCAACAAAATAAGACTCTGTCTCAAAAAAAAAAAAAAGATGGGTGCCTTTCCTTAGGTTCCTATTTACTATTGAGGTGTGAAGATGACCTGTTAATGTATGAAAATAATTTCAGAAGATACACCCAGGAGTGCCATCCAGAGCAGCCCACCTTTCCAGACTTGTCTTCCTTTGCTCCATTGAATCAGGTCCCAAGGCCCTCCTCACTATCTTCTATGTTCATTTATTCACTAGATCCTAGAATCCTTTCCTTTGCCACCCTCCCTTCAGTCCCTGCCATCTTTCTGCCACTCCCCCAACCCTTCTTTGTCACTTCCACACTTCTGTTTATTATTGACTCAGCACAGAATTCCAAGTGCCAGACAGGGGGGATTAACTCCTTGCTCTCAATAAAATGAGAGTATGTGGAAGGACCAGATAGGCCCCCGTCTGGAAACCCTTCTCCCTAGCCTCCCCAACCTCTGGCCTCTCCCATGCCCCATGCTCCCAGCCTCAAGGATCCCCTTCACATATACTGCTCCACCTACCCCCTCAGGGTTTTACTGGCTGCCTCTTGTGGCTGTTGGACTCCCTCCTATCTGATGGTGTGCAATGGGTGCAGAGAAGTGAATGAGTAGGCTCGGGGCCTATAGCTCAACTGGCTAAGGCGTCAGCCACGTACACCTAAGGTGGCAGGTTCGAATCCCCAGCCCGGACCCGCCAAACAACAATGATGGCTGAAACCAAAAAAAAAATAGCCAGGCGTTGTGGCGGGCGCCTGTGGTCCCAGCTACTTGGGAGGCGGAGGCAGGAGACTCGCTAGAGCCCAGGAGTCGGAGGTTGCTGTGAGCTGTGCCACGGCACTCTACCCAGGGGGACAGCTTGAGGCTCTGTCTCAAAAAAAAAAAAAAAAGAAGTGAATGAGTAAATGGTCTCCACAGCCCACCCTCTGTGGGGCTCTGGATTCCCTCTGTGCCTTGCCCAAGAATCCCCAAGTTTAGCTGTTTCCTGCTTAGAGAAAGGGGTGGCACCCTCTGGTTCATTCAGCCCAAAGCTGGTTCCTTTCTCCCTCACTCCATGTGGTGTCATCTCTGTGTGTGTGGACGAGGAGGGAAAGATGGCTTTCCTCTGCCTCTGTGTACATCTCATCAAGCTAAGTGTTCAGCGACTGATCTGTCCATCAGAACTTTCTTTCAAAATGTTTTGTGCTGAGTAGCCCTGACCATATGGGGCCATAAAGCAATTCGAGTATGGCTCATGGAACTGAGTTTTCTGTTGTATTTCATTTTAACTAATTTAAGTTGAAATTTTCAAGTGTGGCTAGGACTACCTGAAGGCCAAGGAATAGCATTTCTTTCTTCTTTTTTTTTTTTTTTTAAGAGAGAGAGAGTCTCACTTTGTTGCCCTTGGTAGAATGCTGTAGCATCACAGCTAACAGCAGCCTCCAGCTCTTAAGTGATTCTCTTGCCTCAGCCTCCCAAGTAGCTGGGACTACAGGCACTTGCCACAACATCCGGCTATTGTTTGTTGCAGTTTGGTCAGGCCGGGTTTGAACCCGCCACTGTTGTATATGGGGCTGGTGCCCTACGCACTGAGCCACAGGTGCCTCCCAGGAAAAGCATTTCTAAGTTACTCAGCTTTAGGCAAGAAAGGATGCTCAAAAGGTGGACCTATTTCTTTTTCAGTGAACATATTCCATAAAGAGGGGAAATCCTAAAGCAGAGTTTTGGTACAGGAGACCAGATAGAATAAAATTATGGGGTGAAGGGAAATGAATGCCTGTTTAGGAAACAGTGGAGAACAGTGGTGAAATTATTAAAAAGCCAAGAAAAGCCTGGCATGAAATCCCTCATCCCTCAAATAGCCTATGCTTAGGGCACAGGGTTGAATCTTGAATCTTCATTTTCTTTTCTTTCTTTTAGAGGGGACAGGGAGGAATAATTTTCTTGAGGTATCATTGACATGCCCTGAACTAAACATATGTCAGCTACAACTTGATGAGGTTTGATATGAGTATGAAGCTCGGAGGTCACCCCAAAGTCTCCCTGCAAGCTTACCCCTCACCTTCCCCTGCTCCCTCCAGCCCCAGGTGACCACTGACCTTTTTCTGTCACTGTAGATTAATTTGCATTTTCCTGGAATTTTATATAAATTGAGTTGTGTGACATACATACTTTTTTTGTCTGACTTTTTTCGTTCAGCATAACAATTTTGAGATTAATCTGGACTATTGTGAGTCAATCCGTTTTTTCCAAGCAGTGACCAATCACATGGGCATTTGTCCACCTGCCTGAGGAGGAACTAGGAGGCTTCACATAACACACCTTTGTGCTTCTGTCAACTCTGTAAACCAAGACATTCCATGCAGGCTCTTGGAACAGGCATTGCTCGGGGGCAGCCATATGTTTGAGCACGCAAAGGACCCAAGAGGCTAGCGTCAGTTTATGGCCCCATGTGAGCACTACCATGTCCTAAGAAAGCACCCTAATCAGTCAGGGCTAAAAATGTCTCACCCCGAAGAAGTGAAATATTTGTGCAGACACTTCCAGCCCATGAAGTCATTAATCAGCGCCTGTTATGGGACAGAGATTTGGGGAGTTTCAAGTTCAGTGTGATAGAGCCCTTCTCTTTCAGGATGTCCCTCTATGAAGTAAAAGCCTAAATTCTTTGCCCCCAACTACAACTGAATAGACACTCCCCCATGGCCAAGGGGACCCCAGAAAAACCTTAAAACTAAAGGGAAAAGAGATCAGCCACTCCTCAGACAATAAGGTATTAAATCGGCTCGGTGCCTGTAGCTCAACCGGCTAGGGCGCCAGCCACGTACACCTAAGGTGGCGGGTTCGAATCCCCAGCCCGGACCCGCCAAACAACAATGACGGCTGCAACCAAAAAAAAAAAAAATAGCCGGGCGTTGTGGCGGGCGCCTGTGGTCCCGGCTACCTGGGAGGCGGAGGCAAGAGACTGGCTTGAGCCCAGGAGTTGGAGGTTGCTGTGAGCCGTAATGCCACGGCAATCTACCCAGGGGGACAGCTTGAGGCTCTGTCTAAAAAAAAAAAAAAAAAAAAGTAAGTGGCAACTGAATGCATAGAACCCAACTAAAGTAACAACCGTATGGGCCTCTTTGCCTACTTGCCCTGGCAATGGAGGCCTGTTCACTGTCTTTGGCGAACGTATCTTGTTCTATGACCCTATACCTACATCTTGCTCTTATTCTACCTCTCTCTTCTTCAACGAACTTTGTTCCATGCTTGAAAAATAGAGAAAGTGACAACTATATAAATAACTCTGGCCAGATTTCTGCAATCACATCACAATGGTGACCCGGCCAACAGAACTGTAGGATGCCAACCGTTGTATGATATATCTTGATTTCAGAGATGTTCAAATGCGGCAGAAGGTGGGAGGGAGTCTTAGAATCAGTGAAATATGGGACTTAGCTCAGAATCGAGGCCCAGGGACTAAGTCCCATATTTCATTGCATCCTTTGTTTAACATCCATGTGAAGGAGGGGTGGGGGAGACAAAGAGGAATGAGTTAGCCAACAATTAGAAAATGGAAATTCTCACTAGTTTCAAATTCATCTTTAGCAACTTACAAATTACTTTTTATAAAACCACTCATGGGCTTGGGGCCTGTGGCTCAAGTGGCTAAGGTGCCAGCCACGTACACCCAAGGTGGCGCTTTCAAATCCAACCTAGGCTCACCAAACAACAATGATGGCTGCAACCAAAAAAATAGTGGGGCATTGTGGCGGGCACCTGTGGTCCCAGCTACTTGGGAGGCTGAGGCAGGAGACTTGCTTGAGCCCAGGAGTTGGAGGTTGATGTGAGCTGTGATGCCATGGCACTCTACCCAGGGGGACAGCCTGAGGCTCTGTCTCAAAAAAAATAAAAATAAAATAAAATAAAACCACTCGTGGACAAGTGTGGTGGCTCACACTTGTAATCCTAGCACTCTGAGAGTGCTGAGGCAGGAGGATCACCTAAACCCAGGAAGGTTGCAGTGAGCTATGATGAGGCCACTGTGCCCTTATACATTATGTTATTGGAAAGTTAGTGATTACTTAAGGTAAGGCTGAGACCTAAAGAACCATCCAATGGGCTCAGCGCCTATAGCTCAACTGGCTAAGGCGCCAGCCACGTACACCTAAGGTGGTGGGTTCAAATCCCCAGCCCGGACCCGCCAAACAACAATGACGGCTGCAACCAAAAAATAGCTGGGCGTTGTGGCGGGCGCCTGTGGTCCC
>CAUYTI010033846.1:0-56083 GCA_963575145.1 Galago senegalensis
TCTCATTAAGAGAGAAGTTATGAGAAGATATAACAAGAGTTTACTACCTAACTTTTTAATTGTAACAAATCAGATGGAATTACATTACCGGACTTCAGACTACTATAAATCTATAGTGATCAAAACAGCATGGTATTGGCAAAGAATCAGCCAACTTTTGATTCTGTTTTACTGTGTAATGGAGGATACTCTTCTTCTCTCTCTACTTTCCTTCTCTTTAAGTCTCTTTGTTTTTACTGATCCTGAGTCTTCCATTACTGGTTACTATTGTCATTGTTCTGTTTAACATGGGGGGGGAGGCAGTGCAAACACATGCAACCTGAATCTAACTAGGTGAGACATCACAGATGCTCAGATAGAAATTTTATTTTATTTTATTTTATTATTTTATTTTTTTGCAGCTTTTGGCCAGGGCTGGGTTTGAACCTGCCACCTCCAGCATATGGAGCCGGTGCACTACTCCTTTGAACAACAGGCCCTCAGATAGAAATTTTAATGGAGTTAATAGGAAAGCACCTGGATAATGCTTTAAAGTTTGCTTCATCATTTCTTTTTCATTTTACTTCCTTTTAAGATAACACATCATACTGTCACCTAACAATGTGTGCATATAGTTTCATGTAACTATACAAATAAAAATGTTTAAAATGGTAAATTCTATTTATATAGTATTTTAATACAATTAAAATAAAAAGATAACACCATATAATAGATGATCAATTTCTCATTTTAGAAATGCTACCTTCAGTGAACTTACCAATAAATAGTGCCTGGGAGCTCTCAAATGATAAATATATAATATAATTCAGTGGCAAACAGCAACTGTTTCAATATTATAAGTATCCCAACAGAATTTCAGTCTTTTAATTATGATTAATCTCTTGTTAATTCTGAAAGATTAAGGAATTCTGCAAGGCAAATTGCAAGTAGTTTATTTTAAGATTATGTTTCATTTTTTTTTATGATTACTTTTATTATCATCAAGAGTAGGTTTGAATATTATCTCAATGGACATAAGTTTTCAGGGTCTCATTTTAGCATCTAATAATAAGGTAGTTGTAGAGTTTAAAACAGTTCATGGATTATGTAATGATGGGATCAACATGGATTGCTGGTTAATCAGCTAAACCCTGATTCAAATAGGCTTGATTTGATTAATGTGTTCATAACTTTCTAGCTGTGTGGCCTTGGGCAATTACTTAATCTCTAGTGCTCAATTTTCTCATATGTAGAAATAGGACAACAATAGTCTCTCTCAATATAGACTGCCATATAGATGAAATAAGTTAATAAATCACCTAATACAGTAGCTTATTCATAGCAAAAATTCAGAATAAGGGTAAGAGTAGTATCTAACCCAAAGATCCTTTTGAAGATTTCATGAAATAGTTCACGTGTAATACTCAGCACAGTCTTAGCCATATTGTAACAATTTAATTAGTGGCAGCTGGTAATACCATTATTGTGTGTATCAAAACCTTATGGAAGCATCATGTGTCATACTCAGGCATTTCCTTAAGCCTGGATCATTGAAGCACCCTTGAAATGCCCAGCTTTATTCTAATATTTCTTTCTTTCTTTTTGCACATTTATTTTCTATAATACCACTTTCCTCATTGCCAGTTGTATTTTCAGAAAGTTTCAGTGATTTCTTCTTAGCAAATTAAATCTAAGCCCTTAGAGCTTTTGAAGTTTTGAAATGTTTCCATGACCCCAGAATTAACTTTATCAATCCTGTGTCTATCAAGAATTAGTCATAGAAACCATTTGACAATTGTGCAAGGTACTTTTTTGATTTGTGTCAAAACTACCTCATCTATAAAAGAGGACATTAGATTTTATTCTATAGGTGATTGTACAAATAGATGAAAAAAAAGATGTAAGAGATTTCCTGGTGCATAGTAAGTTTTTAGTCAAAGTTAGCTTATTACCTCTTATTATTGGATAGCTTTAATTATTAGAACTTTCATACAAAAATTGCACTGCCCAAGTTAGACAGGGAAAGAAACTTTATGCAAGGCTATTGGAAGAGGGGTGAGAGACTGAACACAACTCTGCTGTAACAAAGGGTAAAGAGGTTTTGTATGCTGGGATGCAGGGGCTCAAAAGACACCTGTGTTTGCTAATTTATTTTACAAAAAAAATAAATAAAGAAAAATAAATTTTCTCAGATGTTCATGATAGGAGGTAGTTGTACAACTTAGAGCTAAGTACCCACCAAAGTTAGGGTGCTATACTCTCAAAATGCTGTGAATAACAGAATAATCTTCCATGATAATTATATCTCAAAAGAATAACTCTCAGGTCTTTGAGAAAGACATTCCCTAGGGCTTAAAATTGGAAAAAAAATGCTTTTGAGGGGATTCGTATACATTTCAAAGAGGCAGAGAAAGAATTTTCAGTGACTTTTCAGGAGTAAATACTCTAAGAAGAAGGAATTCAAGAGCCTATAGACAGGAAAGAACTGGTCTAAAGTTTAGTGAAGCAGAAGGAATGTTTATGTATCTTGGTCAGAGCATTCTTTATATACTCACAAAGCTTTCTGATTTGTCCCATCTACTCTTTGCTTATAAATTATCCTCTAGAGCAACACTGAGTCAGTTTATTTCCCAGTCTTTTTTGATCTCTTTCACATGCCCTGTTTGATTTGAGCTAAAAATGAAGCCTGGTTCAGGAGTTCAAACGGTCCTCTTGAGTGCTTTCTCTAGGGCTTTTACTGCCTGATGGTTCACAAGAGGTCAACACCAAGTACCTCCCAGAAATCAATCAAACCAAAAGGTCCATGTGGAGTTAGTAAATAGAGGGTTTTCCTTTATCCCTCATCATTGTTGTTTGTTTTCTCCTTGCAATATGAAATTTTTAAGTGTGTTTAGACGAGAAAAAGATGACAAGCATTCAATTCCCTTGTTATGTTGGATAACTCTTTATGAATCCATCATTGGGAAAAACAAAATAATGTCTCTTCATCTGCCCCTAATTCACTGGGGCCCAGAGACAATAAGAAATTATAATCATTCATGAAATGTTACTTCATTTTTCATTCATTCAGGCAGTGTTTACAGATCAAATCTCTATTACGTTCCAGGACTGGAGCCAAACAGTCCAAATAGTCTAAGGCATATTGTATATTATATATTAGTCCCTTATTTACTGGCTCTGTAACCATCAACAGAATATTTAACCTTTCAAATCCCCGATAAGTATGAATTAGGGATAATAGTAGTGCTTACCTGTTATGGGCTGCTTTGCATCCCCTCCACCCTCAGAACCTCAGAATAAACTGGAGATAGGACCTTTAATGATGCAATTAAGGTAAAATGAGGCCAAATGTGTGGGTCTTCATCTAGTAGGATGGTATCTGTGTAAGAGGAGATTAGGATACAGATACATTTAAGGAGAGGAAGACAACCTTTACCGCATGCTAGAAAGAGAGACCTTTAAAGATACCCACTCTCTGGACACTTTGATGTCAGACTTCTAGCCTCCAGAACTGTAAAAAAAAAAAGATATATATATATATATATCTCGTTCTTTGGTTATAAGTGTGTGGTACTTTGTTATGGCAGCCCAAACAAACTAATACTCTGCTATAAGAAACAGCATTCATTAAATGTGAAAATGGCTGCAAAGTATATTTCAAGGTTCTGAAACTGGTCTCTGATTTCCATCTTCCTCTAACTTAGCCTGTACCCTCTGTCAGATAATCTTAAGACAAAAATTGTACCTCTCATATACTGCTTCTCTTCAATAACCTTTAAGGCCTTCTTGCTGAGTAGAAGATTTTATTATGGCATTTCCAGGGCTGATCAAGGTCCCCAACAGCTCCAGCTTTTTCTCCCACACACATGCACGTATCTCCAGTCTTCTCTATTACTGTCCTTGGGGCTGCATGTTGCCTCCTAAGTACACATTCACATCTCCCAGCTCTGTGTTACAGTTACATCATCATCTCTGGCTAAACTGCCCCATAGCCTCCTTATCAGCAGTTGAACTTCTTTCTGTTATTCATCTTTCAGTACAAACACATCTACTTCATAAAACAAGTCAAGATCTGACCATGATGGGATTTCCTCCCTTTGTGTCCCGAGGATAGTAGTTTGTGCAGAACTCCTCTAAGGCAATGTTCTTTCTCTGCTTTCAACTTTTCTCTCATCCTAGTACTTAGATGATGAAGGTGCTCCTGGAGGCGAGGACCCATGACTCATTGTGTCTTTGAAGCCTCTTCAGTAACTATCCCTGAATATTGTCAACAGCACCCAGGATTTAGATTTTGTCAAGTTGAATTAAATCACTTGATTTTTATCTGCTGGCATGGGGAGAATAATAAAGAAAGTGTAAAAGTATGATAGTCATCATGATTGAATTTTTCTACATGTTGTCAATTCCCATTTATTTCCACCAACAAATATACGTCTACAGAATCATTAGAGTACTTTTCAGGAAGTGGATTCAATTGCCTTTGTAAATGGGCACCAGCACACTGTGAGGGTAATTGTGTTAAAATGTCTTTTTGTGTTATGGGAATAGTCAGAAAAATGATCACTGAAGGTAATGAAAAGAAGATAATAACTTTAATTTCTTTCAATTTACTCTCCACATATTTTGTAAGTTATCTATTGATAGGACATTCTAATATAGAAAAATCATTTTCATGTTTATGACTATGTCATTAAAGGAAGAATTGAGTTTAAGGAAATATATTTAATATTCATATTTTACCAAAAAAAGAAAAAAGAAACACACACACACATGTACAAACACAATCTTTCGAGGTTGAGTTTTAATCACCTATAAGGTGGCAGGTATGCGTAGGCAAAGTAAAAGAATACTACTTCTTTTGCTTTTTAATGTCTTTTTAAAAATTACTTTCAAATTCAGAATATAACAGGGGTACACACATTTCGGTTACATAATTTGCTTTTGTACCTTTTAAGTCCAAGTCATAAGTATGCCCTTCACCCAGAATATGTGCATTGAACCAGTTAGGTATGAATTTACCCAATTACTGCTGCCCCCTCCCATCTACCTGCTTTCTGTTGAGTTTTGCTTCCATATGTGAACATATAAGCATATTTATGACTGTGAAAAATCATTTTAAGCTTATTTCTTATTCTTAGAGAAAAAGAAATACTCAAAATAGCATTATGGATTTGCCTAATCACAACTTTCTCATGGTTAGAGAATTTGGCCCCTAGTTTCAGGCAAAAGTTAGTAGGATATTATTTGGGAACATATAGCTTATAATATATGTCAAAATTTCTAAATCCCATGATATTATTAGGAGTTAAAAAAGAAAGTTCTTTTCACATCTAGTAAGAATGAAACTTCTGTATATTATGTTTATAAGCTAGTTTATACAACATGTTATAGAATTAGATAAAAGCTAGGGAAAGGAAATCTTGACCTCATTATAATTTAGAAATTTTTAAAAAATATACCAGGTGCCCCAAAGTTCACCCATAAAGTCTTCATATGAAAGGCAAATGGTAAATTGTAGCTAAATGTACCTTTATAAAATATTCATTACAAAATTTTACAAAGAGGTAGCCAACATGTAGGGAATATTTTGAAATTTTTACATGAATATTTTGTAAATAAAGGTACATTTAGCTATAATTTCCCATTTTTCTTATATATGGAAACTTTATAAGTAACCATTGGGGCACCCTGTGGTTTTTTTGTTTGTTTGTTTGTTTTGGGATGGAGTTTCACTTTGTTACCCTCAGTAGAGTGGTGTCATAACTCACAGCAACCTCTAACTCTTGGGCTCAAGCAATTTTCTTGTCTCAGCCTCCTGAGTAGCTGGAACTACAGATGTCTGCCATTAACACCCAGCTATTTTTAGGGACTAGTCTCAAACCTGTGAGTTCAGGCAATCCACCTGTATTGGCCTCCCAGAGTGCTAGAATTACAGGCAGAAGCCACTGTGCCCAGTCTCACCCCTCATCCTGTGTTTTAGATAGGAGAATTATGTCTCTTATTTCTGTGTTAGAATAAATGTGACACCATAGTTTACTCTGGCACTGGCCTTTAACTTTAGTAAATTGTTGAAGTTTTTGTCTGATAGCATTTATTCTGTGAAAATTGCAAACTTTTATTTTGGGAGTCATGTTCAAAATAACCTTTTGAAAGGTTCCCATTAATATAGAAATAAAGATTATTTATCAAAGTTTAAAAAGATAAAGTATTTCTGAAGGCAAGTATGTAGAGAAATGAATTTCTGGTTCTGATCAGGGAAATTAAAAACATGTAGAGCAATTTGATAATATCTATTAAATACAAAGTTAAACTTTTTGACTTTTTAAAAATTTATTAGTTATTATTTCAAAATATGTTTTATTTATTTATTTTTTATTGTTGGGGGTTCATTGAGGGTACAAGAAACCAGGTTATGCTGATTGCATTTGTTAGGTAAAGTCCCTCTTACAATCATGTCTTGCCCCCAAAAGGTGTGGCACATACCAAGATCCCACCCCCTCCCTCCTTCCCTCTCTCTGCTCTTCCCTTCCTTCACCCCCCCATTCTTTCTCTCTCTGCTATCCCCTTCCCCTACCCACACCATGTCATTGTCATTAATTGTCCTCATATCAAAATTGAGTACATAGGATTCATGTTTCTCCATTCTTGTGATGCTTTTCTAAGAATAATGTATTTCACTTCCACCCAGGTTTACAGAGGCTATAAAGTCTCCATTTTTTAAATGGCTGAATAGTATTCCATGGTGTACATATACCATAGCTTGGTAATCCATTCCTGGGTTGGTAGGCATTTAGGCTGTTTCCAAATTTTAGCAATTGTAAATTGAGCTGCAATAAACAGTCTAGTGCAGGTGTGCTTATGTTAAAGGGAATTTTTTTCCTTCTCAGTAGATGCCCAGTAATGGGATTGCAGGATCAAATGGGAGGTCTAGCTTGAGTTCTTTGAGGGTTCTCCATGCTTCCTTCTAAAAAGGTTGTATTAGTTTGCAGTCCCCCAGCAGTGTAAAAGTGTTCCTTTCTTTCCACATCCATGCCAGCATCTACAGTTTTGAGATTTTGTGATGTGGGCCATTCTTGCTGGGGTTAGATCGTATCTCAAGGTGGTTTTGATTTGCATTTCTCTAATGATTAGGGATGATGAGCAGTTTTTGGTATGTTTGTTAGCCATTTGTCTGTCTTCTTTAGAGAAGGTTATATTCATGTCTTTTGCCCATTGATATACGGGATTATTGGCTTTTTTCATGTGGATTAATTTGAGTTCTCTATGGATCCTAGTTGTCAAGCTTTTGTCTGATTCAAAATTACGAATATCCTTTCCCATTGTGTAGGTTGTCTATTTGCTTGGTTATTTTCTCCTTAGCTGTACAGAGCTTTTCAGTTTAATTAAGTCCCACTTGTTTATTTTTGTTGTTGCAATTGCCATGGCAGTCTTCTTCATGAAATCTTTCCTCCTGGCCTATATCTTCAGTGTTTTTCCTATGCTTTCTTTGAGGATTTTTAGTGTTTCATGCCTTAAATTTAAGTCCTTTATCCATCTTGAATCAATTTTTGTGAGTGGATAAAGGTGTGGGTCCAGTTTCAGTCTTTTATAATATCCAGTTCTTCTAGCACCATTTATTGAATAGGGAGTCTTTCGCCAAGTTATGTTCTTGTTTTATTGAAGATTAGGTGGTTATAAGATGTGAGTTTCATTTCCTGGTTTTCTATTTGATTCAAAATGTCTATGTCTCTATTTTTGTGCCAGTACCAGGCTGTCTTGACCACTATGGCTTTGTAGTACAGCCTAAAATCTGGTATACTGATGCCCCTAGCTTTGTTTTTATTACTAAGAACTGCCTTAACTATACAGAGTTTTTTCTAGTTCTATACAAAATGCATAATTGTTTTTTCCAAGTCTTGAAAGTATGATGTTGGTATTTTAATAGGGATGGCATTGAATCAGTAGATTGCTTTAGAAGTACAGACATTTTAACAATGTTGATTTTTTCCTAGCCATGAGCATGGTGTGTTCTTCCATTTGTTGATATCCTTTGCTATTTCCTTTCTTAGTATTTCACAATTTTCTTTATAGAGGTACTTCACCTCCTTTGTTAGGTATATTCCTAGGTATTTAATTTTTTTTGAAGCTATGGTGAAGGGAGTTGTGTCCTTAATTAGCTTCTCATCTTGACTGTTATTGGCATATACAAATGCTACTGACTTGTGGACATTGATTTTATGTCCTGAGACATTACTGTATTCTTTGATGACTTCCAAGAGTCTTGAGGTTGAGTCTTTGGGGTTCTCTCAGTATAAGATCATGTCATCAGCAAAGAGGGAGAGTTTGACCTCCTCTGCTCCCATTTGGATGCCCTTTATTTCCTTGTCTTATCTAATTGTATTGGCTAGAACTTCCATCACTATGTTGAATAATAATGGAGACAGAGGACAACCTTGTCTGATTCCAGTTCTAAGAGGAAAAGCTTTCAGTTTTACTCCATTCAGTAAAATATTAACTGTGAGTTTATCATGGATAGTTTTGATCAGTTTCAGAAATGTGCCACAGATGCCTATACTCCTCAGTGTTCTAATTAGAAAAGGATGCTGGATTTTATCTAATGCTTTTTCTGCATCTATTGAGAGGATCATATGGTCTTTGTTTTTGCATCTGTTAATATGGTAGATAACGTTTATGGACTTGCATATGTTAAACCAGCCTTGCATCCCAGGGATGAAATGTACTTTATGATGATGTATCACTTTTTTGATGGAAAGCTGTAATGTATTGGCTAGGATTTTGTTGAGAATTTTTGCATCTATATTCATTAGTGAAATTCTCCTTTTTAGTTGGGTCTTTTCCTGTTTTTGGTATCAGGGTGATGTTTGCTTCGTAGAATGTGTTAGGGAAGATTCCTTTCTCCTCAGTGTTGTGGAATACTTTCTGTAGTACAGGAATAAACTCTTCCCTGAAGGTTTGATAGAATTTTGGTGTGAAGCCATCTGGACCAGGGCATTTTTTTTGTTGGAAGATTTTTTTATTGTTTCTTTAATCTCAGTATTTGAAATTGGTCTGTTCTGAAGCTCTATTTCCTCCTGGCTAAGTCTAGGGAGAGGGTGTGCTTCTAAATATTGATCCATTTCCTTCACATTATCAAATTTTGGGGCATAGAGTTTCTGGCAGTATTCAGAGATGATCTCTTGTATCTCTGTGGCATCAGTTGTCATCTCCCCTTTATCATTTCTGGTTACTAGAGATTTTACCTTTCTATTTCTAGTTAGTCTGGCTATCTAGGTTTATCTATTTTACTCATTTTTTCAAAAAACTAACTCCTTTTTTCATTAATTTTCTGAATGATTCTTTCATTTTTAATTTAACTGATCTCTGATTTAATTTTGGATATTTCTTTTTTTCTGCTGGGTTTAGGCTTAGATTGTTCTTCTTTTTCCAATTCCATAAGATGGCTTGTGAGTTTCTTGATGTGCTCTCTTTCTGTTTTTTGAATGTAGATGCCTACATTATTTCAAAATATTAAGGGGGGATATAAGTATTTTTGTTGGATGGATGAATTGTATAATGCTGAAGTCATAGCTTCTCTTGTGCCCTTTGCTAGACTAGTGTACATTGTACCTGCTAGATAACTTTTATCCTCCATTCCCCTCTACCCTCCCCCTTCTTAGTTTCAAATGTTCTTTACACTACTTTATGACCATGTGTATCCATCATTTAGCTCCCAATTATTAGTAAGAACATGTGGTGTTTGTTTTTCCATTGTGGAGATACTTCACTTAGGATAATGGTCTCCAGTTACATTCAAGTTTCTGCAAATCGCATTGCAATAGACATAATTTCAGACCTTTTGATGGCCAGGTAGTGCTGCTGTGTGCGTCTCTGTGTGTGTGTGCTTGTACCACATTTTCTTTATCTAATCATAGTTGGTGGGCACTTACGCTGGTTCATTATTTTTTCAATTGTGAATTGTGCTGCAATAGACAGTCAGGTACAAGTAACCTAACACATCTAACTTGTAAGAAATCAATCAGTAATGAAACACATATATAGTATACACACAAAATATAAATATATATAAAATAAGTATGCTATTTGAGGCATTGTTTGTCATAGTGAAATACTGGAAACAATATAAATGTCCATTGATTGGGGAATGGTTAGATATATTATGATTGGCCATTATGTATATAGTTAAATATCTAAATAGAATATAATACACAGTGCAGATAAAGTGGATCTTTATGTACTATCCAAAAAAATGTTTTTCAGATAAATTATAAAAACTTTAAATTATACAAGTAATATTTAAATAACTTCTACTTATAAAATAGTTTCAATAATTTAAGGAAAGCAACATTTTTTCTTGACTATTACCTCATGTCTGAGTAACTACAACAAATATACTTAGTCCTTTCTACTATTTGGTATATGGCTTATTGGATAGCTATAAATATATCTAAACACATTTATACTCATTAAATATATGGACACTTTTTGGTTAATGTTCTCACTAACACTAGCAATATATTGTTTATATTATTCTTCATCTTGATTTTTATTAACTTAATATGTCTTAATAATACTTCCATTTAAAATTATTTGTATGTTCTTCATTTCTTTCAACTTCTCCATAGATTTCCAAACTTTTTCCCATTTGGAATGAGTTGAAATTTGAAATAATTCCATTTATTCAATTTGAAATAATTCTTCAAATATTAGAGCTGATGTTTTTGTAAGTCAAACATATTTTCTTATCTTCATTTAGATTATCCCTTTCTAGGTAAGAATTGGTTTTATGGTTTAAGGTATTTTTAAGTTTGCTGAAAGTAGAAGTTTTGTAAAATAAAGGGATTAAAATATGTTAGTATATATTTAGAAAGGAATATAAAACATGGAAGAAAATTATCAAAACCATTAGCAGTTGCTATTTTCTGGGAGGATTGTGGAATTCTTCTTACATCTGTATGTCTGTAGTGTGTCAATTATGCCTATTAATCATTGATTCTACAGTCATGAAATACACAAAATGTATATAGTACAAAAGAAGGATTTTGCCTTGTTTGAAGACTAGTTTGAAGGCTGAATACATTTTTAAAATGTATCTTTCTGACTTCAGAGTTCATATTTTCCCATTCTTCCTAAAATTTCCAAACTTGCCCCCAAATGGGTTTAAATATATAGAACCCAGACCTTTTATGAAATAAAAACTACCACTCGGCCTCATTATTTATTTTTTTCCCCTCATACTGTTCGGCAGTGAGATAAGAAGATTACCAGCTAGATGTAGTAGGTACCTCTGGCCATGTCATAACATTTTGTTCAATGCAAAATGCATTGAACATATATGAAGTAAAAGTGAGGGATCATAGTCATCTTCTTAGACAGTGCCTCCTGCCTACTTCACCATAACTGGGAATAGTAACAACTATTTTAGATCAAGGGACAGAAGCCACTTGTTGGATGTGGCACACTTGATTTACCACTTTGGTCTCTAGGTGATATTGTGGAGCAAAACTGTTTGTTTAGTCTCAGCTTCCTACCTATCAATGCATTATGTAAATTTGTTTTCTAAACCATTGTACTTTGTCTTTTTGAAGAATATGTTAATTTATACACTACTAAAGGTTAGTATAAGATAGAAATAAATTTGGTATATGTCTTAGTTAATGGTTATGTTTAGATAATCAGTATACTTCAGTTTCTCTGTTTGTTTTTATGTTTTGGTTTCATCCAGCACCAACTGAAGGGTTTGCTATAATCACAGTTAAGGGTGAGTTTTTTCTTAATATAATATTGCCAATTTAAGGTTAAAATCGCTATTGGACAGCACCTGTGGCTCAGTGGGTAGGGCACTGGCCCCATATACCAACGGTAGCAGATTCAAACCTGGCCCCAGCCAAAGTGCAACAAAAATAATAGCTATGCATTGTGGTGGGCACCTGCAGTCCCAGCTACTCGGGAGGCTGAGGCAAGAGAATTGCCTGGGCTAAGGAGTTGGAGGTTACTGTGAGCTATCTGATGCCATGGCACTCTACCAAGGGCAATAAAGTGAGAGTCTGTCTCTACAAAAAAACAAACAAAAAATTGCTATTATTATAATACTATATAGTGTGTAGAATTTTTACTTTCTTTAAAAAAAAGAATCTAAGTCTTAAAGTCACACTAAAATAATAGAAATTGTTGATAGTGAGAAAAAGAATACATTATTTATCCAAATTTCTGTTTTTTTAGGGGCACTGATCTCTTGAAATGCAGTGCTAATTTTTATATGACAATATCTTAAGCATTTGTGCCAAGAGTTACTTTGATGAGCCCATTCTGGATACCCCCTAAGCACTAGACACTGGAACTTGCACTGTTAACATGTTTCTTGCATGTTCAGTTTCCATATAAGGAGACGTACATATAATACATATAAGATTGGACAGGATTTCCAATAAGGGATTTATGTTCATGGATGCCATGAAGTCTTGAAAATATCCCCTGAAACATCATTTCACACATCTAATTATATGGTCTTTAAACCGTAGCAGATTAGAGGAGGATATATAATAAAATTGCCATGTTATTAAAGCCTTCTTTATAAGAGAGACTTTGCTATGCATTTTATGTATTATTGCTTAATACTCATTTAATCCCCCTTACAGGATCAGGCTTACTTCCAGTTTTACATTATGAAGACACTGAAGCTTATCAGGGTGTTGAAAGCAGCCCCAAATATGTCAGGGGAGAATTCTAACCAAGTTATGTCCATATGAAATCTGATTCTCTAACAGCATCAAATTAGAAGATAGTTACCCTTGATTTAGATACCAAACAGCAGCAAGAAGTTATATTACAGAACAAGGAAAGTCCAAAAAGCAAGAAAAAATTCATACTCAAACCCTTGTAATCCAGAAGAGCTTCTGAGAATATTGCATAACGTGTACCCAAATGATTACAATTAATCAAAAATAGTTTAAAATGCTAAGTATTAATAATTCTCTAGGGATGCTGGAAATGTGGGTCTGAATAAGATTTCTGTTAGGAAAGTTAGAAGCAAGGACACAAAGTGTTCAGCACCGAGTTACTGGACAGCTCCTCCTTTGGCGTGGCTTGATGGTTTTACTGTACAAGGCATATTGTTCTGTTTGAAAGTAAGACGTGAAGGCTGTGTTGACCAGTTTGATGGAAGTATTTCAGAACGCATGTGTAAACCCCACACTGTACCCCAGAAGAGTATCAATGTACATAGTTAACATTCAATAAAAAAAAAGAAAAAAAAAACAAAAAAACACTAAAAAAAAAAAAGAAAGTAAGACGTTACTTTATTTGCTGCCTTAAGTCATGAAGCTCTTTAGAGATAACCTTGTATTGTATTTAGATTTACACTTTTCCCCTCTAAAATGAAGTAATTTCCCTTATGGTTTTCTTGCATGTAACCACACCTCCAAACATGAACACATTCATACCCATCGCCTTCTAAGAATGTTAGTGTAAATCTGATTTCAGGCTTTAAAATTGTGTGCATACACTTGAGACTTACTGATCTAGTCTATGTTGTATTTTAATTTTATTTTTAATCTACATTGAAATTCTTGAAAATATTTTGAAGAGTTAAATTATCTGTCAAACATCTATGGTCATTCGGATGTTGATGTGATGTATCTTCGTCACCAGCTTTGTTGTTACTCGTTTGGATTTGAATGTGCAAGTGATAAAACCTTGGAAGGAATGTATTCTATCAGAGTTATGGCACAATATGAACAATTTTTACCAGCAATCATTGTTTTAGGCAAGGTATTGGATTTTATTAGCCATGCATGTTTCCTATTTCATCCAGTAAAATAATAGACTGATGGAGAAGAAATAGGAATCATTTTTTCTTCCTTTACTTACCTTATTGGAGTCATTTCAATGAGAGATTGCATAGACCTGAAAGGTCAGTTAATTCACTTCCTCCCAAGGCATAGTAGCATTTCTCCCAGCACTCAGTAGCACTCATGTTTTTGATCTGGTTGGTATTAAAGATTTTCAGCAAATGGAATGTGATTACTTCCTTGGGAAAAATACTGTATGGTTAGTGCTTCAATTTAAACTTATTCTCTGAATTTTTCTCTTTAGGATGTGGTAATTTCATTATCATTGAATATTTATGAAACACATTTATATGCCCAAAGCTGTGAACATAGCAAAGAAGTACAAGATTTGGACTCAAATAAAATAGGCAAGGTGTGTATTATTATTTACATTTCATATTTGTAAAAAGTGAGGCTTATAAAATTGTGACACTTCCACATAAGTATAGCTGGTCTAATAGTTCAAATTTATGTTTGTGGCTTATTTTTTCATCAGCAATGCCATCATTTATGAGGGAAATAACTCAACATTAAGACAAAAACAATGTTAACTTTAATTACAGTCTTCATTCTATGGCACTATGCCAATCTTTCAGATTGTTCATGACCTGAGACCTTGACATGTGTGAGGTCAGTGAAATTATTCTGCTGAGTAAAACTGTATTTTTTAAAAAATATTACAAGAATAATTAGATTATTTTGGGTTATGATATAGGCTTTTGCAACTATTATTCAACAGGTGACCCATCAACCAATATATAATGTTCATGGGAATAATTCTCACTTATGATTCCTTATTAATGATTTTCAAGGTGAGGCAGGAAATCTGGAAAAATCTACTCTTAAGGTATAAATCAGTATCAGCTGAAATTCTTCTTTTTTGAATTAATTTTTCTTCTCTATGTTATAATGTTGGAATTTTCCCACATTATAATATGTTATAACTAAGAAATGAAAATTCCTTGTTAAATAAATACTGGCTTCTGGTGGGGCCAATACTTAAAATAACTTTGTAAGATAAATATAAGAAGATAATTTTTTAAAAAAGAAGATAATTTCAAGGACCTTGACAAAGGGGTAAAGGATTGATTGGGAAGCAGAGTTGGGTGTCTATGAACTTTTAATGCTGTAGTTGGAGGAGATAGAGTATTGGTCCTGTGCACACATGGTAATGGGTGCAAAAAATGTGGGATGATGTCATTATGGAGTAATACAAACTAAACTTGAGAGACAAATACTATTTTAGCCTTGAAATACACAAAACTGAACCTTGCATATATAGGACATAGTTGACATACAGAGCTACTTCTAAAATGAATAATACTTTTGGAATGGAATGGGAATTGCATGTTGGAAACTGCACACAAGTAAATTCCGTAATTCTATTTATCTCAAAGTCTAAGTCTTATTTATGGTAGCAGAAGTCAGGACAGTCATTACCCCTGAGGATGTGGTGACTAGAAAAGGGCATGTAGTATATGTTATAAGGAGCACAGATTTTTAAAAATAATCTTGATGCTTAGTCTAAATTTTTTTAGGTTAAAAAAATTAGTAAGTTGATTCAAACTCTGTTAGAAATTTAATGAGAATAAGAGTTGGAAAGATGAGTTCCAGTTCTATTTTTACCATTAATTACTATGAGCTTTCATTTCTCTATTTGTCAACTGAGGAAGATAAGTCCCATCCTGAAATAGATTTATTGTTAGACTCAAATGAGATACTATAGCCAAAAATACTTCATAAACTATAAAGCAAAACAAATTTAAAGTGCGTTTGCTTCTTAGTCATATGTATCAAAGATAAAATTGAAAGTACCTATTTTCTAAATGCATATTCAGGTGAAGTGAATGATTAATAAACCTTGCTAGTGCCTTGTTACAAGAGCATCCAGTACACTAGACAGCTCTGTGGAGTCAGTAATGTGTAAGACCTACCTCTCCCTCGCTTCTCAGCCTTTGTGCTCTCCCACTTCATAATTCTATGGTATAAGAAGATTAAGCTGACTGATTAAAAGGCAAAAGAATATGTCTCTTTTCTGCTGTGTTGTTCTCTATACTAATTTCTGCAAATGTATTTAATGAAACTAGGAAGAGTTGCAAGCATTTAAATAAACTGATGACTCATTAAACTTTGCCAAAGGACCTGAATATTTATTTGCTCTTGCCCACAAAATTATACTGGAGTCTTATGCTGCTCTGTCAACCTGTTCTAGCTTCATTATTGACCCAAGGAAACAACAATGTTAATTACTCTCTCTCTCTCTTTTTTTTTTTTTTTTTTGCCAGTTGGTGGAAGTATTGGACTGAGTTCTAATATATTCCTTACTCAGGAATTTTATTCTAAGTGAAGAAGAAAACTCGAACAGGAGAATATAACAACCATAAAATCAAGAAATTTTAAAAAATATCTCGAGAAGACTAAAGTAAGCAAGTTTGTGCAGAGGAAAAAGTCTAATTGATTTTTAGTTATGAATGATCTTACTCTTTCTCTCTCTCCTTCCCTAAAGAATGGTCTTACTTTATTTTATTTTTTAGAATAACTATTAGAGCTAAACCAAATCCTTCTTTTCCTTCTCTTGCCTAATAAATTGATTATTTTATAAAAATTAAGAAAGGTAAATTTATGTAGATGAAAAATGGGACATTATGTTATGCTAAGTCAACACAGATCTATTAAAATACTACAGTGTTGGCAACAGTGAGGTAAGAATAAAGAAGAATAAAAATAGATATCCCTGAAGAATTTATAATTTAGTTTAATTTGGGATGGGAAGACTGAAAGTGAATTCCTAGATATTTTCTGTTAATCCTGAAGATAATTTTAATTGAGCCATAGTTAAAAACACATTTTTTAAAACAAGTTTGTCATGCTCTGTCTATTTAATGAAATAATTTCTTTTTGTTGGCAGATAAAGCAGTGCAAGAATGAACAAGTCTGAAGAAAGATACCAATCATTCAGAAGGTAACTACTTCCGTCTAGAAGGCATCCTGTCTTAAAGGTACTGTCAGTAACGAATATCAGTAGTTCAATTATCTTAAGGACATCAGACTGGCTTCCTCAAGGTATCTTGATAAGATTGTTGAGCGTTATCCAGGAATATTACATTGGATTTCAATGGAAACTATGTTTGGAAAATAATAGATAATTGTATTTGTTTTTATTGTTGCATTGAGTGCTATTTGTTTCAGAATAATTCAGTTTAGACTGATTTGAGTCCCCCAAAGATTATAAGGGTAACTTTACAAAGGTTTGTGGAATAATGTGTATATGACACAAGGCCTAGAACAGAGTATGCATTTAATGTATGCCTGTTGACTGACTGAATGAAATAATAGGTCATTTAAAATCTGGGGACTATAATTCCACTCCTCAGTGATTAAAAAAAATAAAAGAATAAGGCTCATTATTAGGCTTACTTGGGGGAATTATTTAAAATATATACATGGGTGTAGGAATAGACACCTGGGGTTTTTTTTTGACACTCTCTTCATAAAAGCTAATTTAATAAGTCTCTGTTGGGCCCATTACGATTCCATTGACCAATTGTATTTGGGTTCCACTCTTGGTTCTGTTGTAAGAACTATTGTCAAATGCTAGTTACCTGCCCATCAGAACCATGGTATAACATGTCCTTTGTTATCAAATTATTTTAACAGATACTATTTTAGTGAATTAGGAGTTAATCCCAATTAAGGGTAAAAGTTTATTTCCAAATGTTTGTGAATAGCACATTGAAATTTCTCACAGAGATTCCCTTTAGAAATCTGAAGAAGGTGGTTTCTCCACCAGCGTGGCAGATGAAAGTGGAAGCAGTCGTGTTTTATTGTACTTCCTATGAACTGAACTCAGAACATCTGCTTGAAAATGGGTGAAAATTGAGTGCTATGAGTACCGGAGAAGGGAATGCCTTGAAAGAAGCAATATTTACAGATATATCATTAGATTGGTTAATATTTTTCTTAATATAAAATATTACTAATAATACTAATAAAATGGTTGATACTTTAGATTTGGGGAAACTGAAACATAGAGCAGTTAAGAAGTGTTTTTTAAATTTTTTTCCTGTGACCAGAGTTAAAATGTGGCAGTGCTGGAATTCAGAGAGATGTCAATGCACTTAAATTACAATTTACCACCTCCTCTGCATTACATATTCTGTGTAACATAGTGCTTTTAAGTTTTCAAAATACAATACCAGAAGTGAACTAAAATGTAAAACTATGATTTATTTAGGGCACAATGAGCATATACAAAATATTGAGAGGCTCTTCCAAATACACTTTCATAGTGTTGACAGTGTGACTAATAAAACTATAAAATGAACACGTGTCAACATTTTATTTTACTGATTAGTAAGAGACACCAATAAAATGATAAGGCTGATGCAAAAACCATTTGAAGAATTTAGTTTGTATAGGAATCAATGAAAAGAATATTAGAATAAGATTGGTAGGTTTAAAACTGATTTGTGTCCTACAAGGAAATCCTACAACTTTTAGGGTTATCATTTTTACTGCACCCAAACTGGGATCTGCTCAAATGGCAAATAATGTGAAAAACGCTTGGCGGAATTTGTTAAAAAATGGCCGCGTATGACATTGAAAGATGATGGTCCCCTACTCAATTGCTTTATTTTCAAATAGCAGATCATTTTCTCTTAACCCTATAAAGAAGAAAAATGCAGCTCCATCCATCACCCAGAGATTCTTTCTTGTCTCATAGCCATATATGTCCATTTCTCTTTATGTGTGATGGGAATCATATCATGTATATTATTTCCTGTTTCACCTTTTGAACTTATCATTGTATTGTAAGAATTTCATGTGGTCCTGTGATCCACTGGGACATTTCAAACCACCCTGTGAAGATCAGGAAAACTGATGTACCAAAGTTGGAGTTGAGGGCTGACTTCCTAGTTAATAGCACAGGCTAAAAATCCAAGTATTCGGGCTACTGACCTTAATTTCTTTTTGCTAGCATACATAGCTTAATTTGATCTCTTCTCTACTTGTACCTGCTTTGAATATTTTAATTAAAAAATTCACCTAATCTTGATAGGGTGAATTTTTCTAGTGAAAACACTCAGGTATTAATATAGTATCAATATATATTGAATTGCAGTGATTTCCATTTTATCTGAGCAATTAGGGCAGAGTGATGCAAAATATATCAGAATGCAGAGTACTTTATACTGGTTTGGCTATTTAAATTGCATTGTGGGTGGCGCCTGTGGCTCAAAGGTGTAGAGTGCTGGCCCCATATGCCACAGGTAGCGGGTTCAAACACAGCCCTGGCCCCAAACTGCAAAAATAAGCAAACCATGAAGTTTGCCATATAAATTGATACTTCTTTTCATGAACGATTTTTCTCTGGTCTGTGATGCTGTTTAATAGCGTGAATTAGGAAATGTAGTGACTCCTTTTATCTTCTATTCTAGATGCTAAACCTTTGTCCATTTCAGCCATAAGACTGTTTCTCTTTCCTGCCATTTGTGTATTCACTGGAGCAGCATTTTTAATCTCCTTTATGGACTTTTCCTTTGCAATCACAACTTGACTGTTTGCCATGAGAGGCCCAGCGTTTACCCTATCTCAGCTTTTGCCATGTCTTCCTTACTAAAGGTTAATCATTTCTAGCTTTTAATTTCAAGTGAGAGATGTGCAACCCTTCCTTTCATTTGAACATTTAGAGGACATTTTAGGGCTCTTAACTGGTCTATGTTCAGTATTGTTATGTCCCAGGGAATGGGGAAGCCCAAGGAGAGGGAAAAAGATGGGACATGGCTAGTCAGTGCATGCTTAGCCAGCATTTGTTAATGAAGTTTGCCATCTTATATGGGAGCAGGTCATGATGCCTCAAAATAAGTAGAATAGTAATATCCAAGTTCACTGATCTCAGATCACCATGGCAGATTTAATACAGGGAGTAATGAAAAGAATTTAAATATTATAAGGGGAAGCAAAATGTGACCTAGAGGCCTTAAGTAATCACATGGTATGGGGAAAAATGACACCAATAGACTTGCTCCACACAGGGATGCCATGAACCTTCAATTTGTAAAAAATACAGTATCAGCATAGAGCAATAAAGTGATGCGTAGCAAAAATGAGGCAGATATGTAATCACAGAGTTAGGAACTTGCCCAGAAGAGCTTTTTGAAGGCAGTACATTCTCATAAAACCAGAGGTGAAAGGCAGGAAAATAAGACACACCAGGAAAGATCAAAGAACACAGATTGGTGTGTCCGGGACTATGATCATATGTGGTAGAAACAGAGACATGGGTGCAGATGACCGTGTCAGTGTCCAGTGGGAGACACTGGAAAATTTCACCCTGAATTTTCATGGGAAGAAGGTAAGATTTTAGGGGCACCTCATACTTAGAAATCAGACCACAAGGCTGGATTAGAAGTATGCTGGAGACATTTTAGGCCACTTTATGCTTTCAGTGACTAAAGTGAAAGTTTTTGACTTTTTATCTCATTGTTAAATTTAATAAGCATGATGTTTATTTTTATGCTCTTAGGGCTTTTCCCATTGTTGGATGAGAAGCCAACAAACATCACTCAGTTTTGATTTTTTTAAAGTCTAGAAGGAATTAGAGAAGAATAAATTAAAGGCTGTCGGATCTTTGATCATGACAGAGTGATTAAAACTTCTGGCCACCATTTCTACTAAACAGAGTAATCTTGGTTTGGGGTTAGTGGTAAAAGCCAACGTGAAGTTAATGTCTTCCCCAAAGATCCTTGCATTTATTGTCAAGATTTTATGATTAGAAGCCACATGTGAAAAACAGAACATTGTTAGTATTTGTTGTTACTATTTTTTTTTTTTTTGAGATGGAGTCTTACTCTTTTGCCCTGGTATCATAGCTCACAGCAACCTCAAACTCTTGGGTTTGAGCAATCCCCTTGTCTCAGCCTCCAAAGTAGGTGGACCTGTAGGCATGTGTCTCCATGCCTGGCTAGGTTTTTCTAATTTTAGCAGACACAGCATCTCATTCTTCCTCAGGCTGGTCTCAAACTCCTGAGTTCTAGCTATCCACCTGCTTTGGCCTCCCAGCATGCTAGAGCCACCACACCTGGCCACTAAATTTGTTATGTATAGAAACAAAATAAACTCTTAATTTTGATTAAAATATTTGATCCTTTGCTTTATAAGGTAGGTGCTATTGTTATCACTACTTTTACAGATGAGCAAACAAAGCTAAGTACCTGTGTTGGGTCCCACAGTTTAATGGTCGAAATTAAAATTGGAACTTAGGAAATTTGACTCTCAAGTACTTCATCATGTTAACTTACTAAAATCTCATACATAGAGTCATGTGTCAGTTAATGATGCAACATATTCTGAGAAATGAGTTGGTAGGTAATTCCATCATTGTGAAACCATCACAGAGTATTTACACAAACCTAGATGGCATACGTGTATCCTAGCACACACCTAGGCTGTCTGGTACAGCCCATTGCTCTGGGCCACAAACCTGTACAGATTATTACTGTACTAAATGCTGTAAGCCAATGAGCTGGTTTCATGGAAGAATTATTTCCCATGGGCTACAGAGGGGCAGATGATTCATAGCTTTGTGATGATTCAAGCGCATTACATTTGTCCTGCACTTTATTTCTGTTGCACTTTTTTTTTTTTTTTTATAGTTTTTGGCTGGGGCTAGGTTTGAACCCACCACCTCTGGCATATGAGGCCAGTGCCCTACTCCTTTGAGCCACAGGCGCCGCCCTATTTCTGTTGAACTTTATTACATTATAATAAATGACAAAATAATTATATAACTCATCATAATGCAGAATCAGGGGGACCCCAAAGCTCGTTTTCCTGTCAGGCATCCTCAAACTACAGTCCCACGGGCCATATGCAGCCTGCCTGGGACATTGATCCAGCCTGCCAGGTGTTTCTGCCACTGCTGCCTGTCCTGCTTAGCAGCTGACTCATCCCAGGGCCCGCAGTCCAGCCCTCCCAACGGTCTGAGGGACAGTGAACTGGCCCCCTGTTTAAAAAGTTTGAGGACCCCTGATGATGGTCTGACCATCTGGGGTTGATGGAAGACAGTGAGACCCATAGTGTGTTGCTTGTGTCCAGTCTACTCCGGAATCTCAATTTGGTGTCACTGCAGAAAACCCTGCTTCACAAGGGGAGGGCGTTGGAAATGGAAGCAGGCTTTTCAGTGCTTTTGTGTCAACCTCAAGATATTCCACCTTGACTTTAATTCATAACATACGAAATTTGAATTTGTTTCAAACATAGTGTTAAGACCACCACCATTTGTGATCTCAAGCCCTAGATCATCTTCTAGTACAGACAAAGTTGATTTACCTGGCTAATTGGTAAATGGCTTGCAGATCCATTTGCTCCCGGTTTGGGAGTTCTTTGTGGTTGGGAGTACTGCTCAAACTCTTCTGAAAGCTGATACAAGTGATTATACACCAGCTGTGAGAAAGAAGGCCCTGGCTCAGTCTCTTTTAAAATCTCTGCTAATGGCAGTGCCTGTAGCACAGTGGGTAGGGCACTGGCCACATACACCAATGAGGTAGGTTTGGATCCAGCTCCAGCCAGCCTGCTAAAACAACAATGAAAACTGTAACAACAAAATATAGCCAGGTGTTGTGGCAGGCACCTGTAGTCCCAGATACTTGGGAGGCTGAGGCAAGAGAATCATGTAAGCCCAAGATTTGGAGCTTGCTGTGAGCTATGACATCACAGCACTATACCCAGGGTGTTAGCTTGAGATTCTGGCTCAAAAAAAAAACAACAAAAAAAAAAACTCTGCTAATATTTAAAACATGTTAAAATCCAGTGTATACTTGTTACCACTGTAACTCCTATTTGACTTTGGGTACAGTCACTATTCTGCTGACTTCAATATGATTGTCTTTCTCCCCTAAAATAACAGATTGAGTTATTTGGGCAGGTTGAATATGCCACACAAGTAAGCAAGTCTTGCAGCCCATTCTGTGTCACTGAAATGTACTCCTGGTGTTGACTACTCTTGTAAAAACAATCTCTGGAGCAGCTCTCATAACCCAAAATCTCTGGCCAGTGATCTACCTTTAGGAAGGCATCACACTTCTGTGTGTCAGAGCAGACGTGTGTGCTCTGCGTCCATCTCTACACAGAGCTGCCCGAGAAGATATGAGTTAGGGGCATGCACTTTAATGTAATTGATAATTTTGATCACACCCTGCAAAGTGTTTAGTTTAGGATACATTTGTGACTAGGGAGAGCGTTTCCCTATAGATGACACTGTGCTCATATTCAGAAGTGACCACCTTGACTCAAGTAGTGAAACCAGAAAGCTGTCTGGTCATGGCTCTGCTCCATCAGTGCAGGCACTGGCACAAACTGGCCAGTTCAGTTTTCCTGATATGTAGTCACTCAAAGACTTGACTATTTTTGCAGCTGAGGTGTCAGATGGTAACAGAAGTGCACCTGACATATCCTCATGTACATCCTCCTGAAAATATATCCTACAAAAGCAAGCCTTGTTGTCAGTATCTGTAGCCTCATCAACCTGGATTGTAGTGATTTAC
Organism: Galago senegalensis; assembly: GCA_963575145.1. Taxonomy (NCBI): domain Eukaryota; kingdom Metazoa; phylum Chordata; class Mammalia; order Primates; family Galagidae; genus Galago; species Galago senegalensis. The sequence goes on from CAUYTI010033846.1 coordinate 23,351, forward strand.
TAGTCCTCTGTAACAATTGTGCCTCAGTATCCTCTGCTATTACATCAGTGCATCTAATTATGCTGCTAGTGAAAGAAAAATGTGTGACCTATTTGGAAAGGCAGCATCTCCTAAAAGTTCAGTGATATGTCTGTAGCAGCAGGCAACATCAACTCTTCACTAGTAAAGGGCTTCTTAGCTTTAGCAATGCAGTTGGCCCCTAAGAATGATGCTGTCTGAGCAGAGATATTTGCTGAAGGGGTGGCTTTCGGTAATCACTTGTGTTCTTTGTGTACATTTTTTTTTTAAATGCAGGGTGCTTGCTCTTCATGTGGCAAAGCAGTTTCAAAGATTTCATGGGCCTGTTGGATAATTGGTTGCCATGTAATTATACAAAGCAGGGTTGGAGAATGTGAATCACCTGTTGCAATAAACCCATAATCTAAGTAGGACTCTTGGTAATTTCTTTTAAATGCAGTGTTCATTTTGTTGGCAAGAATCTTAGTGTTCTGCTTTTCTCATCACTGGGTTTTCAAAGAGGTTCTCCAGAGATGTTTGTTTTTTGCTCATTTTTGCTAGGCTTAGCTTGTGGCTTTACCAAAACTATAATGGAGACCAACTATTCAATGCAGGAAAGAGGCAAAGATGGGAGTGGAAACTGATGTAATGGGAAGGTCAGGCATGGACCAATGTGAGTGTCAGATTCTCACTTAAAGCCTGCCACCAGGTGCAGCTTAATTGCCACTATGCACTCATCAGATGATTCTGGTATGAGTTTGCAAGTAATTGATTTATTATGGTTCCTGTGCAATCAAACCTCTCTGCTAATGATAATCTATATTTGCAGCCGCTCCCTGGTGCTAGTGTCTCCATCTCAGATCATCAGACATTAGATTCTCATAAGGAACAACCTAGATCCCCTGCATGCGCAGTTCACAGTAGGGTCCGTACTCCTATAGCGATCTAATGCCGCCACTGATCTGACAGGAGGCAGAGCTCAGACAGTGATGCAAGTGATGGGAAGCAACTAAAAACACAGATGAAGCTTCACTTGCTCACCCTCTGCTCTGTGGCCTGGTTCTTAAAAGGTGTCAGTCCACAACCTGTGGGTTAAGGACCACAGCTTTAAGCAGTTGGAGTGCCCTGGCAATTGTGTAAGTGTATGTGTATCTAAACATAGAAAAGGTAATGTGTGCTATATCACTAGGTGATAGGAATTTTTAGTGCCATTATAATCTTACGGGACCACCATTGTATATGTGGTCCAGCATTGACTGAGAGATCATTATGTGGTACGTGACTGAATATTAAACAATGAATACCCACGATTCATCTTGAGATTCTAAAGCAAGGATTATAAACTCAAAAATTTAAAGTAGATACAAGTCGAGTTAGTGAACAGAATGAAGAAATGATAGGGTTTTTTTGATAAAAACACAGGCAGCCTAGGACAGATTGCTTATCTTTCAGTTATAGCTAGAAAGAAATCAGACACAATAGTTGCATAGCAGAAGGAAAATTCAAATGAAAGTTTATTGTCTTACCTGATTAGTGATAAATTATTTGATGTAGAAAATGAAAATAGAGCCAAAATTAACGGTAGGTGTTAGGAGAATCAAATTCTCAAATGAGTGGAAAGAATTATAGCTAGGAATCTGAAACATAATACACAGTTTAATAGACACTAGAGCTCTTGAATGTTTGAGAGAATGAGGAAAGACTTTGTGTCATGAAATAAAGAAAAGTCAGTTTGAAAGTGAACCTCAATAGCTAACCCTGGAGGGTTTCAATTTCCTGTTAAAAAACAAGCAGGGACAGATCCCCAAAAGTAACTATTCAAACATTGGAAAATAATTTTTCATATCTTTATTAAAAAATATCTCAGAACTGCAACGAATTTGTCATCAGAGCTGCACCCTCACTTCTCACTCACGCATGTAGCCATTTTCTCCTCCACTGCTGGGCAGAGTTGTGGGACAACAAGAGTAAGAAATAATATTTATCTTCATAAAATTAATACTGGTGAAATTGCTAAAATGCTTGGCTTTTCTAGACTTAGGGATTCCAAGTATACAAAACTCAAGTTTCATATATGCTGGCAAATTCACTGTAAGGCCGAATGGTAGCAAAAATGTGAATTGCGTGTGAGGTTTGAGTTGAAAGGAGGCTATTCTATATCCTCACGGCCTCTTTGTTTATACTGCACTCAAGGCCTCTTCACCCTGACCCTCATCTCACCACCTGTACGCAGTTCATAGGTAAATCCTAATTATGTATAACTGCTTGAAATATTGCCAACTCTGCTTCCATCCATTTACCACTGTACGTTCAGTGTAGACATGACTGTTATGTTTGCTTCTGAACTGGAGCGAGCTCAGTAACCAGCAGTCAGTGAAAGTATTAACAGCAATACTAAGACTCATCTATTAAGCATATTCTCATGCCAAACAGGATGATAAGCATTTTTATATGTCATCTCATTTATTAGGCCCTCTTCTGTGAATAGCAATTGTTTTATTAAAGATTAGAATAGTGAAGTTCCTAGATCATGGTCAAACAGCTAGTTCATGACACCACTCAGACCCAAATCCCAAGACTGAGTTCATAAAAGTGACATTCTACAGTGCCCTCTTTACACGTAATTCATCCTCGAGGAAAAAATGTATGTATATGTTGTGTGTTTATGTGCATTGTGTGTGTATATAAATATATATATATATGATATATATGTGTATGTATGTGTATTTATATATATGTGAATATATGTACAATTGAACAACATGAGTTTGAATTGTCTACACCCACTTATAAGCAATTTTTTCCAACCAAATGTGATTGAAAATATAGTGTTCATGGGATATGAAACCATATAGATAGAGAAGAGACTTTTCTTTATATATGTGTTCTGCAGAACAAACTGCTGAACTTCAGTGTGCATGGATTTTGGTGTATGAAGGAAGGAGATGTGTGTGGTCCTGGAATCAATCCCACGAATATAATCAGTGACTACTGCAGGGTGGGGGGAGGAGGTGGGAGGATGGGGTGAAGGGGAGACATAGAAAAGGAGAGAGAGAGAGAGAGAGAGAACAAGGTGGTGCCTGTGGCTCAGGAGTAGGGCTCCGGCCCCATATACTGGGGGTGGCGGGTTCTAAGCACAATCCCAGTCCAAAACTGCAAAGAACAACAGCAGCAAAACACAGAGAGAGAAATACACTTTGGAAGCACACAGATTTTAGAATTTTAAGCATTCATGGAAAACATGTACATTTGAACAAAAGTGACTTTACATCTTTTGTCTTAACCTGGATGGGGTTGAAACCCATTCGTCATAGTAAAGCAGCACAAGAATGGAGAAGCAAGAATCCAATGTACTCAGTTCTGATAGGAGAACAACTGATACTAGTACATGGGAGGTGGTAGGGGGGATGGTGGAGTGGGGAGAGGGAAAGAGGGAGGGGGTTGGAGGTCACCATGTGTGACATACCTCTTGGAGGCAGGTCACAATTATAAGAGGGACTTTCCCTAACAAATGTAACAAATGAAACCAGTGTAACCTGGTTCTTTGGACCCTCAATGAATCCCCAACGATTAAAAATAAAAAGTTACTTGTTCGTGTTACCTCAAGTCACTACTAAATGTATCATGAATGAAAACTATTCATCCACTTTTATTTTATCCTTGTGGTCATTACAGAGAACAGAAATTTTCTAGTACAGACATTTCCCAATTTATGATGGCTCCACTTATGATTTTTTAACTTTAAAATCATGCAAAACCAATATACATTCATTAGAAACCATCCTTCAAATACCCATCAACACTTCTGCATTATACTTTTAGTAATCAATAAATTAGATGGGATATTCAGCACTTTATTAAACAATAGCCTTTGTTTTAGATGATTTTGTTCAACTCTAGGCTAATATGACTGTTTTGAGCACATTTTTTTTTTTTTTTTTTTTTTGAGACAGAGCCTCAAGCTGTCCCCCTGGGTCGAGTGCCATGGCATTACAGCTCATAGCAACCTCCAACTCCTGGGCTCAAGCGAGTCTCTTGCCTCCGCCTCCCAAGTAGCTGGGACCACAGGCGCCCGCCACAATGCCTGGCTATTTTTTGGTTGCAGCCATCATTGTTGTTTGGCGGGTCCGTGTTGGGGATTCGAACCCGCCACCTTAGGTGTACGTGGCTGGCGCCTTAGCCGGTTGAGCTATAGGCGCCGAGCCTTGTTTTGAGCACATTTAAAGTAAGCTTGGCTGAATCTGATGTTTAGTAGGTTGGGTATATTAAATAGTGCCCTGGCAATTGTGTAAGTATATGTATATCTAAACATAGAAAAACATATTGTTTTTGGTTAACAATATTTTCCAGTCAAAATGAGTCTGTAGAAGATAACTCCATTGTAAGTTGCAGAACATCTGTCTTATTTATTATTTATTTTTTAATCCTCAGCTTGTAATAGCTTCAACTCAAGTGAATACATTTACATAAGTCTTTCTGAAACTAGAAATTAGTAACAGGAACAAATGGATTGATTTTGATGCATGCACTCTGTGAGTTTATTTAAAAAGAAACTCATCAAATAAGTGAGTAGTGGAATTTATATTCATATATGCAGGAGAGAACATCGAGAATTACTGGGAGCAGTCTTGCTGGAAGGGTGGTCATGGACTGTGATGATCTGTAAACTCTTTGCTGTTGGTGCATGAGGTAAGTTTGGAGAGTGAAAGTAAACATTTAGAAACTTTACTGAAATTAACATCGCTGTGATATAAAAACATGATCATTTTTCCAGTATTTTATCTTTACTATATTTTCAAAAGCATCAATGCATGAGAGGTGGGAATTTGAAAACAAAATATAACAAAAAATAGATTGAGTCTTCATTGAAGTTTGTAAAGCACTAATATACAGAACAGAAATTTAAGCCAAAATAAGACTCCACTTGAAATATCCAGGCAATGGACATTTTTATTATATGTATCTGTTATTTAAATTATCTGGATGTCCTCTATTTATTGTCCTTTTGAAGAAATATATTTATGTATATAAAAATAAAAATTTTACTTGCTACTTAACAATTCTCCTTAGCCTCTTTCAACTCGGTTTTCTGAGAAAAAACAATTTATTATTTAAATATTAAAAAGGGGCATTGTTATCCACACTTCATAGCTTCCTCTAATCTAATCCAAAATCTGCATCATAGTGTCAGGAGATCAGGGAACTAGCTCTTGCCTAATTCAGAAGCTCTTTTGCAGTTTAGAACTTCAGAAACATCAAGGTCACAAAGTTCACTGAGAAAATTAACCAATGTCTTGTGAATGAAAGCATTGACAGGAAGAACCCGCAGTATTGAATGGAGTTAAGCAGTTGGCAAGAAATCAATAGTGTGTTGGTGTGTTGATGAGACATTTTAACTGATTTGTGAAATCACTTGCTAGTTACTGTGTTTTTAAAAAATGTTGCTACAATGTTTATTATTATAAAAATATTGTTTTATTAACACACAAGGAATTGACATGATAGAAAGCTATAATGGTTTAAGCGAACATTCTATGTATTCTACCATCCAAGGTAACTGCTTACAAGTTTATATCTAGTCTAACATATGTAACTATTTCTTCTTTGTCATTGGCTATTATTTTGTACATAAGATCTGATCATTTTTTTTTGTCTGTTGTCACACAGCTACATTTTTCCTCATGTAATTTGGAATTTTCTGGAAGCATAATTTTAAAGAACATTTCATAATATTATTAACAATTTCCTACTCATTGTTGGACACTTAGTTTTTAATTTTTTTCTTATAAAAATTATAGCAAACAACATTATTGCAAATATATTTGTCCATATTTCTTCTTATTATTTATTTGTAAAACAGTAGGTTTATTGAAGTATAATTATTCTATCTTTGAACATTTATTTTATTTATATTTTTAAAGCCATACATTTTATTTTAAGTACATATAACACATAGCTCAGTTCATTCAAATATAGACTTTTTTTTCAATTCTTAAAGCTGAAAATGTACTTTTGCATAATATTACAAGTATAATGTAATAAAGAAATGCATATTAAAGATACCCAATACTTCTGTCTACCACCAGCCAAGACTCACGTAAAACATATAAAACTTTATATGATTTTGGGCAGTGCCTGTGGCTCAAAGGAGTAGGGTGCTGGCCCCATATGCCGGAGGTGGCGGGTTCAAACCCAGCTACACCAAAAAAAACAAAATAAAAAAACTTTATATGATTTCTGATTCTAGTTCTTTGGATTACCACTATAATGTTTAATAGTAATCTTTTACATCTATTTCTTCATCTGTGAATGTTTGGCTTTTTCTATAGATTTTGTCTATGAGAGATGAATGTTCCTCTTATGATCCCCTTATCAACTTCCCCTACTTTTGATAGCTAGAATATTATTTTGCTTTTTTCAAATTATATCTGTGAGTCTATACAATATACTGAGATAATTTTTTTAATCAAATCATAGCTGTGTACATTAATGTAATCATGGGGTATAGTGTGGTGTTTTCATATACAATTTGAAATATTTTCATCCCACTGGTTAACATAGCCTTCATGTCATTTTCTTAGTTATTGTGTTAAGACGTTTATATTCTACTTTTAGAAAGAATCACCTGTACCCTTGTAAGATAAACCATAGAGGTGATCCCTCCAATCACCCTCCGTCTACTCATCAGATAATTTTTTATGCGCCCTTCATTGTAGGTAGTTTCATGTATCAGAAAGAGACGAATATGCACCTTTACAGTTCCACTCTGTCTTTCATCATCTTAAATTTTCTATCTTCTGTGCTTTGATACTTTTACTTTTACCTCATCAAGGATGCAGAGTTTTACACTCCATTGTGTATTCACAAATCAGTTTTCTGTGACATTACAAATAGTGATAAGTATTTTATTATTTATTAAAGAGTATGCGAGAATAGATTGGATGCAGGTTCAAAGATACAAGTGATATCTCAGGAAGCCTAATGTCTGTCACATTGACCTTCCTAAAGACAAGACTGAGAAGATGGGCTTTAGGAAAGGTGCAAAGAGAAAAGGGAGGAAATCATTAAGAGCGAGCTCAACGTGACAGACATCTACAATACTTTTTTTCAAAATTGTTACAGTGTTTGAGGCCCTGTGTATTTCTATTAAAAATTTAAAATATTTTTTGCAACTTCTATTTTTTAAAGAGTGATTGAAATTGCTTAGAATCTATTTCTGTGGCCAGAGGGGTGGCATTTATAGTAGTGGTGATGAGTAGTCAAATTATTTTTAAAAATTGAAGGTGAGCAGACAAGATTTGCACCAGTGTGGGATGTTAGAGAAAGGGCAGAGTCAATAATGACATCAAACCTTTTTTTATGTGAGCGATGGGAAAGGTGATGTTTTCACTGATTTTCCTTTTATGAAATCAGTCATCACATTAGCAAACCATGCCTTGTCTTATAGACTATACTGCTTTTCCTCCCTGATATGTCTTAGCTGCAGGGACTATTTCCTTCTCATTTACTATCTAATTCTTAGCCTTTCTGTAAGAACCTACTTTCTTGCAATCACTTCAGTGGAATTACTCCTAATATTCCCAGCCAGATAGAGATGACAACATTATGGATGCTGCTGCTATTGCTAAAGTGTTGGCACTTTTCTGGGTTCCGTTCTAAGGCCTATACATTAGTTGTCTAATATAATCTTTAGAGCAACTCAATGAGTGCTGTTTTATTGACTTTTACAAATGAGAAAATTAAGGCTTCGAGATGTGGTCACTCTTAGAGACAAAGACATGAAGCTACAATGGTGGGACCAGTGTATACATTCAGTTCTGTCTGGTTCAAGAGGACCAATCCCTTAAACTTCTAGATGACTAATTAAATGCTGTTATTGATAAATGACTATTTACTCTGTTGTCTGTGTTTAGTTCTCCCCGAGGTAGTTGCATTTGTAATTTAATTAATCCTGTGCATCCATCCTTTCTTTCTGTCTTATTACCCCTGTGGTTACTGTTGCTATACAACCTTCAGTTCTTTCTGTTTTATAATTATCTACTAAATCATATTTAAAAGAAGCATTGTTCCTTCATTTTAAATAATGTAGTAAGATCTGGCGAATAACTTACGTTAAGCTAGTGGGTTTTATTAAAGGTCATGTTTACCTAACTGAAAACTTTTCTCTTTACTCACATTGCTCATTATCTAAATATTTATTTCTCGAGTTTGTTAATACATTTTCAATAATGAGAATAGTATCCTCAGTATTGGAGAACTGGAGCTCGGAGACCCTTGGACATCATTTGATACACCTCTCTACCCAAAGGAAAATTCTCTGCATGCCCTCTCTGACCAACTACCAATCTGTTTCTGATTAATTATTACAGTGGCGGGGGGGAAGAATGACTCAATGCCATCAATTTTATTACTGAATGAATATATATTTTCACATTACTCCCCCTATATTTAGCTGCATCTTCCTCTTTAAGAAGCAAAAATAAATTTAAGATACATTCCTCACACACCTCCCCTGCATCTTTCACTCGGCTACCCCTTATCATTTCCCTGAGAGTAAAATGCAGGCGAAATACTTATTTCTGTAAGCTGCCATATTTATAGCAAACAAGCCAATTTACAAAATCCTCCAGGATGACGAACAGTTTCCGAATCACGTACTCGTAACATTCATTGATTCTAATCAGTAGTTCATCAGTTCATGAACACTTGGTTTATTAATACTAATCACGACATAGAAAACATCCCTGATGTCAATATGGTGAGCTCTCTACAATCTCTTTGATAGACAACTTCTGTTCTTTCCCTTTTGATCTTTTTCTTTGTCTCCTGCTTACTTGTAAACTTCTGCAGTCTTTTTTTCAGAATTGGAGCTAATACTCTTTTTATCGTGGCTTCTCTAATGAACAGCATTAGCATGAGATGATCTTATATATTGGTTAACGTGGAAGGAGAACTGTAAAGTGCAGTCTTAGCTGAACTTCTGCTCCACGTACTTCTCACTACTTGACATAGTTAAGTTCTACAAAGTTACTGTGGTCACTGAACTAACAAATACTGACCAGGTGCTCCTAGGGGAAATGCAGAGTTAGATCCCTGCAAACCTCTGATCACATTTTTATTAATTGAAATGCTATTTGTGTTACATAAGTTCATTTGCCAACAACGTCCTTAAAGATGAAGCCAGTTTATTTCTTGTTGAAAACCCTCTCTTTCACAAACAGCTTCTCCTGAATAGTAGTTAACGCGGACTTTTGTGATTCTTTCACAGTCTTCTGACTTGCAGAATCTGTCTTACCTGCAAGTTTAACATTTGTCATGATGTTTCCTTTTGATGTGCACGAGCCAGCCAGCCAGCACTGGTTGCCAATGTTCTAATGTTTTCATGACCCTGGTTAATGTAGCCAAAATTTCTTTGGTTTTCAGCATCATAATAATGCTATCCAATAACCATTTTCTAATGGGTCATTACCCCGCCAATTTAGCGACTTTTCCATCTTTGCTTAACTTTCATTATGCTCTATAAATGGCACCTTCACACTTTCCAGGGCAATCTCAGACAGATTGGCATATTTTCTCTCCGTCTCTCTCTTTCTTTTCGATGTACCTTATTGTTGATTTATTAACATTGAACTCAAAATCAACAGCACTATAATTTAGTCCCGAGTGAATCTTATTTAACATGTGTTTTTTCTCAGTAGGTCACATAACAGCTATCTTGTACAAGTAATGGTAGACAGCCCTCAGTACTATGTGTGGGGGCCATTTAATACACTTTAATCACTAACAAAAAACACAAAGCTATGAAAAACATGACACTGAATATAATACAAAATGGACAGTTGTCTATAAGAACTAGAAATAAAAAAAGCAGAACATTATTTTTCATTACCTAACATAGGAACGTGCCTGTCAGCCAATAAGTTTCTGCTGTTTTCTGCATGTATGTGAATGACCCAGAAGTGCTATGAGTATTGGTGTGAAGGTGACAAATAATTTTAGTAAGTAGATAAGTTTGTAAATGTGGAATTTATGAGTAACGAAAATCAACTGTGTTACATTTGAAGGACCTGAATCTTCTGAATGAAAGAGCACCTCAAATGCTCTGCATAAAACCTCACACTGTATTAAATAAGACACAAATAAATCATAGATTGAAAAAATCAGCGTTGTTAAAATGTGCATACTATCCAAAGTTACCTGCTGATTTATTTTTATCAATGTCAAAATAACAAAAGCATTTTTAAATAAATAATAATAATCCTAAAGTTCACTTAGAACCACAAAAAACCATGAGCCGCCAAAGAAATTTTGAGCATAAAGTACAAAGCTAGAAGGAGCATACCTCCTAATTTCACTATATTACAAAGCTCTATTAGTCAACCACTATGGTACTGGCATTAAAAATAAACATACAGAGAAATGGAACAGAATAGAGAGCCAAGAAACAAACCCACACATATATGGTTAAATTATCTTCTACACAGGTGCCAAAAATACACATTGGGAAAAGGAAGAAAACACAGAGGAAAACCGACTTGAGACAGACTTTGACAATTATTTCAGGGATACAGCACTCAAAGCACAGAAACCAAAAGTGAAAATAGACCAGTGAAATGACATCAAACTAAAAAGCTGCTGGATGATGAGAAATTAGCTCTAATCTCATCACTCTGCCGTCTATGTATGGTAGAAAACTGAGATCGTACCCCACACCTTGATGCAAATAAAAGATTAAATGAATTTGTTAATGCAAAGAAAATAAGAAATAAAATGAAAAGGCAACCCATGGAATGGGAGAAAATATGTGCAAATCAAATATCTGATAGAGTTAATGTAAAAAACATGACCCCTCTACAATTAAATACCAAAAAAAGTAATCTGATTTTAAAGTGATTACAGTACATAGAAAGGTGCTCACTGTCACTGAGAAATGCAAGTCAAAACCATGATGACATATCACCTGTTAGGATGGTTACTATTAAAAACCCAGGAGTCAATGAATGTCAGTGACGGTGTGGAGAATAAGAAGTTCTTATACACTGTTAGGGGAAAGACAAATTGGTGCGGCTCCACTATTTATAATCAGAGTCTGATTTACTTGCCATGATGAGAAAGGTGTTGACTTTATGGTGTGTTTTAAGCATTTTTCTGTGTGTATATTACACAACTTAAAATTAATAAGTTTCTTACAAAACTTAATATTTATGTACCTTTAAGAAAGGTACTTAAAATCCTACTTAAAAATAAAATGCAATCGACATCAGGTTTCAGCTGAATCATGTTAATCCAACTGCTGGTCTATAAACGGGTCTAAAATTGGGGCAGAAATATCTTAGGGAACAATTTAAATGTTAAAAAAGTTGGCAATGTAAAAATAATAAACTTCTTTATATAATTTTGGAAGGTGGGAGATGGAAAATTAGAAAAAAGTTGTAACAATAATTTTCTCAAATTTCATACCTCACGTTCAGTAACTGAAGGATGAAATGCAAATGTGGAATTTGAAAATAAGTGTCTTCAATATTCTTTTTGAAAAATTTCTGGTTAATATAAGGGTATATATGATTAGGTTACATTGTTTCCATTTGTTAAGTAAAGTTCAAGTTGTAGTTGAGCCTTTCATGCAGGCAGTATGCATATAAGTCATCCTTCTTAACTTTATAAATATTTCTTTCTTTTTTTTAATTGAATGGTAACTATGTACATTAATGCACTTCTGGGTACAGTGTGAGGTTTTCACACACAATCCAAAATACTTCCATCAAACTGGTTAACACAGCCTTCATGTCATTTTCTCAGTTATTGTTTTAAAACATTCACATTCTACTCTTAGAAAGATTCACTTGTACCCTTGTAAGATAAACCTCAGAAGTAATCCCTCCAATCCCCCTCCCTCCACCCATTCCCCCTCCCCACTCCCTCCCCCCACTTTATAAATACTTCTAACAGAAACTAACATATTTTTTCATGGACATAAGTTTAGACAGCCCTTTTTTTAAAAAATTTCAGATTAATATGAGGATACAAATATTTAGGTTACACTGTTTTCAATTCTAAGATAAAGTTCAAGTTGTGGTTGAGGCCTTCCCTAGGGGGCCTGAGGAACACCTTCACGTTAGTTGTGCCCATTAGGTAAGATCCTACCAATTCCCTCCCTTCTCCCCTTCCCCCCCTTACTAGACTTGCATTTTTTCTTTCATGGGGTATTTAGTTGTTTATATATTGGCTTTATATTAGTATTGAGTACATTGGATACATTTTTTTTCCATTCTTGAGATATTTTTCTAAGAAGAATATGTTCCAACTCTAGTCATTTTCCCTAGTTTTATACAAATATTTTAAAATGGAAATGATATAAATTCTATGATTGTACTATATGTACATATAAAAGTAGCTTTTACAAGCTTATATGTGAAGGAAAAGACACAAAAGAATGATTTTCAAGGGTATTGATTTTTTTTTTTTTTGTAAAGGTTTTATGGTGGTCTATTTTTACCCTCTCTCCTCTTGGTAGATTTCAGTGTGGTCTAAAAAGGAACTAATATTTAATAGTTTGCTGGCATAAAGTTTTTAATATTACTGTTTTTAGAAAACATATAAATATATGTACTTATATATGTATGAGTTCAGAAAATTAAGTGTATGAATTTATCCTAGAAGAAGTGTTACGTACCCTGTTGCTAAATACCACCATGGTCACCAGATGGCCAAGGGGAGGACTTTATGATATCCAGCAATCATTTAGCTGTTGGAACATCTCGCTCTCCATAATGGGGAGAAGAATGGGACTGATGCCATCTTCACTCAGTGCATGTTCAGGTCCCCTCTCACTGTCTTCGGTACCTGGGCAAGTCTGATCCTGAGGCTTCCCGGGTTTCTGCTAGATCGGCTTGCACCTTCTGGGTTATATACATCCTCCACCTCACAAGCTCAAAGCTAAGTTTCTCTAAGGCTGGCTTTTCATTTTTTTTTGTATTTTATTTTTTTTTATTAGATCATAATTGTGTACATTAATTCTCTCATAGGATACAGTGTGTTACTTCTATATGCAGTTTGGAAAACTCTCATCCTGGTGGCCAACATAGCCATCATGTCTTTCTCATAATTGCTTCTTAGAAATGTATTCACCTTCTGGTAGTACCCTTCTCGTACTCTTCATAATTTGAGGCTTATGCTTTTGGGGGCTCTTTACTGTCATTTTAGTAGGATTATGGCAGAGAGGGAAAAAGCACATTTATTCAATCTCCATTTTTTACTGACAGTTCAGAGAATGAAAAGCTATCAAAGGTGCCGTGCAAGAAGTGGAAGGGGAATGAGGGAACAAGGGTTTGGAAGTTGGATCTGGGAGGAGAGTAAAAACCATTCCAATACATGGAATGTGTGTTCCAAGAAGATCAGGTAAATTATGTGACTGGGCAAGAAGATAAATGACATGAGTTAGACTTCTGAATGTAGGTTTAGAAAATGTAGATTAGAAACTAGTAGAACAGCAAAGAGTAACCTTGATATTTTTGACCCAAACTCTAAATGCTTTCAAATATAATTTTTTAATTATAGAAATACAATCTGAAACTTAAACCAGCTTTTTCTAGTGAGATATGTGTTTTTGTAGAATGAAACCACAGGTTTGTACTTAATGTCTTCTATTCAAATAATGCTGATTTTATTTTGTTAACAAAATTTACACATGTTGTAGACTCAGATGAAAAAACCTGAAAAATGAGAATATTCAGCCCCGTAATTTAATGTCGACTGAAATGAGGAAATAATTTATCCATTGTATCATTATTTTCCTACCAAGAAAAAAATAGAATTAAAACTTTGTTCTTTGTCACTTGTCATGTGGGTAATGGAAGAGGAGGCTGAGCTTGAATAAATAAGATGGGAGGAATATATTGATTCAGGTTCCTGATGAGATGTGGTTGTAAGAAAGTGTACACACTTAATATTCAGGAAAGCATGGCAGTCAAATTAAGGGGGGTTCAGGTAAAATTAATAGCTTTTAAAATTCTGACAGCAGAAAAGCCATTAACTATTATGCTCAGAAACAACATAATCACCTGCGGTAACCTTTCTTGCTTTGGTGTGGTGGAACAATAATGTGTTAGAAATAGCAAAGCCATAAGGTACCATTTTATTTTCTGATATACATGAAACACCATAATTTGCCAAAATCTCATGAAATTTTTCTTAGGAGAATTCTTTTCTCGAGAAATAAGCACTTGGGACTAAATCCATTTATCATCACATTTATGAATATTTACCAGTGAGTCTTTTCTAAAATGTTTCTCTTATCCTTAATTAACAATATCCTGGGCCACTTGATTACTGATTTGTGCTAATATAATCTCACCCAATTATTCAACGTGTATAGTAATAGGTCTCCAAACTTTCTATATATATTAATCATAAGAAATTAATGCATAAGTTACATTAAGATACATGAATATAAAAACAGCTGTAGATTAAGAGTAGGTGATATTACTTTTATTGTGGAGAGCAATAGTATTAACAATAAGTTCAGGAAGGAGGAGAATAACTAAATAAGGGAGGGCAAACAGTGGGACCACACCTATGGAGCATATCGCAAGGGTACAAGTCAAATTTAAGAAGTATAGAACATAAATGTCTTAACACAATAATCAAGTAAATGAGGCAAAAGCTATATTAATTAATTTGATGTAAGCACTCCAGATTTTATTAAAAAAAATCAACATATTGTACCCCCGTATGCATAAATGTATTCATGATCTATGTGTATATGACTTCATAATCAATAAAAAGATTGGTATTTAAGCAAAGAAATCTAAAGAGATAAATCTATAGATTTATAAAGTCCAGGATTCTTAAGAATTTCACAAAAAAGTGTGAGCAGGGTTTGTAAGCAAGGGAAGAGAAATTTCTTATTAGGATATTAAAAGGGTTACAAAAACTATGCAAACAAATTATTTCATGGGTAAATGAGCCATAATATTTGTTTGAGGTTTTGTAAGGAAGGTAAGCATATTCACGGATTTATTTTATATGCACGTTTTGGCCCCTTTTCAGTTAGTCATACATTATTTTGAGAGTAGACTATGTACAGAAGGTTAAAATTGAGGTAGATATGAAAAATAAAATCCATGAAAGAAAGTTGTTTCAATGCCTCATGTTCGTTTTCACCACTCCCACTACTACTTTAAGACCTGGTTCCATGGCATTTCTCCATCTCTCTGAGAGTCTCTCTCCTTTATTACATTATCTTATTTCATTGAAAAACACAGAAGATAATTTTACCATATATTTTATTTGTAGTGAAAGGAGAACACCATTGTTTCTTTATAGTCAAAGAAAAGGGTTGCTACAGGACTAAAAATTTGCCTTCATTCTTTAACAATACTTTAGTAGATCGTCTGAGAATCTTAATGCTTATTTTCCTGAAATCCCAAGTCACTGATCCATTTAGCTTTACTCATTTCAAGACATTATAAAATGTTAAATGTTAAATCAATTGATCTGTTAACATTCAATCAGCCATTTTTATTGCTTTGAAGTTTTAAATGAGTCAATCTCATCTCTGTTTGTAAGCAAATTATTATGAATAATGACTGATGTTTTGTTTTTGTAGTCTCTTTCCAAAGTTTGTTTCCATATCCCCATAGTCTATGAAATGAGGTAGCATTATTAGCATCAACTTGGTAGCTGAAGTCTAAGCTTGTAGAATTATTTAACTTTATTATAGCAATTACCCCTTTCTCCAAAAGTGCTTGCATATCCACATTGGCCTATGAACATTATGATCAGTATTATAAACATTTATGCATTGAGTTTATTCACCAGGAAAAAAATCCCTCAAAGATGTTCATGGAGAACATTGGTGCCCTCTTTCCATCTTAATCAATATCTTTTACATTTTACATAAGGCAGACTCCTCAAGGCCGGGGTAATAATCAGGACTATGGGGCCACAGAACAGTTCATTTAAAACCCACTCAACCAGGCGATGTGTTGTCACACCCCAGGAAACAGGATAGGTCATCACCTTCTCTCAAGGTCTCACATATTGTGGGAGGGAAACAGACAATAAGAAGATAAATAAATAGTTTCATATATTACTAAGCACTGGAAAAACACTTTCAGGACAACAAGTGGCAAAGACCTACTTCAGTTAAGATGGTTTGGAATTGGCTCAGCCATACTACTCAGGGAATAGGAGGAGGTGATATTTGAGCTGAGATGGATGTTGGAGAGCAGGCAGCCACTTCAAAGGGCAATGACCCTAGGGGCATGGTCAGTGCCTGTGGCTCAAAGGAATAGGGCTCTGGCTCCATATGCCAGAGGTGTCGGGTTTAAACCCAGCCTCAGGCAAATATTGCCAAAAAAAAAAAAAAAAGACCCTGGGTGCCAGGTAGGAGATGGGCACATTTGAGTGAAACAAAGAGAAGCTGGAAGATGGGGATATATTTTTCTAACTTGTGTATGCCTAGGTAATATGCAAAGAAAATTCTTAGGCTCTTGCCAAACAGGATAAATCAACTGACAGTTTAGTAGATTTTATAATTTTAAAATAGTATCACATTTGATTCTTTAGAATGTCTCATTTTCTTACAGTTTTTCTTAATATGCTGTGCCTTTGTTTTACCGCTACTCTTCATACTAATTCCCCTGTAGGACTGCTTTAAGGATATTGTAATTATCCTGATCCATCTGGTATATTTGGGTCCATGTCCATGGATGACATCCTCTGCCCCTGTATCATCTCTATTTTAAACAGTCATAAAATCATTTTGAAATTTGAAAGGAAAAGCAAAGCATGTCATAGTGATAATTTCCTAAATGGCTATTTTAACTTTTCCTTTTACAGGTTGGCTTTGTGTGCATGTGTATATGTAGACACTTCCATATTTATTTTTTCTCAAAGGAAACAGTGACCTTTACTGTTTTGACTTTAAACAAGTCATCTTTTCTGGCCTTTAGATTTTACTGCCCTCTGCTTCAATGAACTCATAGCATTAATGTACACAGAGATAGCCTTAAACCACAACTAATATGTTTTTTCTACTTATATGAGCCAGAAAATCAAGAATCAGTACTGGAAATATTTTTGTAGAAGTTTGATAAAAAATATTAGATAACTGTGCTTTCTTTTCTTGCTGCTTTCCAAATGTCTCTGTGTTGTGTGATCACCACTTGTTTTTCCTTCTCTGGAGTTGATGAGGTATTAATTGCACCCTTGCCCACAAGCAGGATAATCCACCCACAAGGGAATGGGGATATTCAGCATACCAAAATCACACATTAAAATTATATATGGTTAAGTCTAAGCAGATGGTTGCCCATGGTATTTATCTTTGATTAACATTTACTTTGATTTATTAATGGAACTATAAAACTTCTTAATGAAGCATGGTTACAAAAAGGCAATGCAGAGTAGATTATTAGCTGGGCTTATATACTGAGGCAATAAAAATTAACTAGCAAACATAGAGAACATAACTGTCAAATTATTTATGGGCTTCCCTTTGGCAGAAATATTTGTAAGTCTGCCTGTATATTTCTAGGTAGATTTGGCAGTAGATGAAGTGAAGCAATCCAATTAGAAAATGTGAAAAGAATTTTTTCCAATCCCAGATTATTTAGGATATTAGGACATATACCAGGACCATAGGGATCCACTGCAGGCTGTCATTGAGCAGGGAAAGAACACAAGAGTGTTGGCACTTAGGAACAAATGAGAATTTGGAATTAAAATTTTAAGACCAAGGAAGAGATAAGAGAGTCTAGAAGTTGAAGGAAAAGTTCAATGAAAAACCAATTGAGTCATTAGTTTTAAATATATTAAAATCCTGGGATTAGGAAAGTGTTTATGGCTTAGTGAAGAAGATGAACTAAGAGTTCGGTCAGGCAAGGAAAGGGAATTTTGACCCAGCAATTCCTCTGTTTCTTTCTGCAAGCAACAGTTGGTGTGCAGATGTTTCTGGACCTGCAGTAGTGAACATCGAGTTAAAGCTATTTCCAGCAGTGAGAGGATGAGAGGACAGTAATGTGGTAATTTTGCCAGGGGAAAGGGTGAGAGAGAAGAAATCAGATGCTATATACATCTAGGTCCTGACTAACTGGCTGCTTTTCCCACTTTCCACCCAGAAGCATTCATATCACTTTTCCTTGCCACCCCCTTTTTAAAAGCTAGGCCAAGAATTGCTTTCCTTTTGTTGGCTTTACAGTTAGAAAAAATAAGTTGAAAATGCACCTTTGGAATCATTTAGTCTAAAAAAGTAAATTCATATTTCTCCCCTTATAAGTCTTTCATGTATAATTTGTGGTGTGTTTCCAAAAGTTTGTGAAATTTTGGAGAAAAATCAATTTTTGACATGCTTTTGAAGGTCAATAGTGAATGTAATATATGGCAAAGTCCTTAGAGTGATAAAAATTAATTGGATGCTCTGCTTGGTTTATGGCCCCTGCACAATTTGCTTCATACTCAGCTTTAGTGCAAAGATATAACCTCAAAAAGGAAAGAAAAGAACAATTCTCCTCATTCTTCATTTGTCTGCTCAGTACGGGTAGAACCATCTTCTCTCTTGTTTGGTTAGCATTTATTACATATGTTATTCTTTTCTGCACATTCTCATTTCTATTCTTTCTCCAGGCATGTACAATATCTTTATGTGCTTGGTATCCTTAATATTTTTAAAGTAGTTTTAGTTCCAAGTTCTGTTGTGGTGCTCTAGTTACTCAAAAGCCACCTGATGATTTAACTTTTTACCATCAAAGCTTAGAACATCATAGTCAGAGAACATAGAAGTGAATGTGATCAATTTCAATTCTTTTTTTTTTTTTAAATTGTTTGGGATTCATTGAGAGTACAGAATTCATTTACACTGACTGTGATTGTTAGGTAAAGTCTCTTTTATAATTGTGTCCTGCACCCAAGAGATGTGTCATACACCATGACTCCATCCCCCTCCACCTCCCTTCTCCCCACTCTGTCATTCCCTTATCCCCCACCTTGTGTTAGATAACCTACTGCCTTCATATTAGAGTACACTGGATTCTGGCTTCTCCACTATTGTGATGATTTACTAAGAAGATTGTGTTCCACCTCCATCCAGTTTAATACAAAAGATGTAAAGTCTCCTTTTTAATGGCTGCATAGTATTCCATGGCTTACATAGACCACGGCTTGTTAATTCATTCCTGGATTAATGCACATGTAGGTTGTTTCCACATTTTGGCAATTGTAAATTGAGCTGCAATAAACAGTTCAGTGCAAATGTCCTTAAGATAAAGTGAATTTTTTTCTTTTGGGTAGGTGCCTAATAATGGAATTGAAGGTTCAAAGGGGACGTATAATTTGAGTTCTTTGAGGACTCTCCATACTTCCTACCAAAAATGTATTAGTTTGCAGTCCCACCAGCAGTGTAAACGTAAAAACTTCTCTCTACATCTACACTAGTACCTGTACTTTGAGATTTTGGGATATGGACTATTCTCACTGGGAATAGGTGATATCTCAAGGTGGTTTTGATTTGCATTTCTCTGATGATGAGGGATGACGAGCATTTTTTCAAATGTTTTTTAGCCATTCATCTGTCTTCATCAGAGAAGGTTCTGTTCCTCTGTCTTGCACAGAGGTACATGGGATTGTTTACTCTTTCTCTGTTGATTAATTTGAGTTCTCCTGAGAGTCTAGTTATCCACCCTTTGTCAGATTGATACCCTGAAAATATCTTTTCCCATTAAAGACTGTCTTTTTGCTTTACTTGTTGTGTCCAGAGCTGTGCAGAAGCTTTTCAGCTTAATTACATCCCATTTGTTATGTTTTGTTGTTGTTGCTATGGCTTCTGAAATCTGTCATAAAATCTTCCCCAATCCAACATTATCAAGAGTTTTCCCCACACTTTCTTCTAAGTTTTTTATCATTTCGTGTTTTAGATTCAAGTCTCCATTAAGATACCAACATCATATTTTAAATAACTGGAAAAAATAATACTTCTTTTTATATGGAACCAAAGAACAAAACCCATATAGCTAAGGCTATTCTTAGTGATGTCTTAGTAATAAAAACAAAGTTGGAGGCATCACTCTACTAGACTTCAGGCTTTACGACAAGGCCATAGTAATCAAAACAGCATGGTGTGGGCACAGTAATAGAGACATAGACAGATGGAACAGAATAGAAAACTAAAAGATGAAACCAGTATGTACTTGCCATCCAATCTTTGATAAACCAAACGAAGCATGCAATGGCAAAAGAATCCCTATTCAACAAATGGTGCTGGGAGAAATGGATAATCTCATCTAAAAGACTGAAACTCAACCCACACCTTTCACTCCTTGCAAAAATTAACTCAAGATGGATGAGACTTAAATAGAAGATTAGTTCAATTCTGATACATTGTTAACACAATATTGACCACAATATATAAACAGATAATATTGAATTTAACAGAATTCTTGGGAATTGTGCTATAGTGTTAAAAACGTATCCAGATATTCAAAATAGTCCACCTTCATTTGGATTATTTTAAATTATATGTTAGTGACATTTTTCAGCACTTTATGACAAGCACTCAAAGTGCTTTGCCTGTATTAATACTTAAGTATGGTTTCGATCAGGGGTCCTCAAACTTTTTAAACAGGGGGATAGTTCACTGTCCCTCAGACCGTTGGAGGGCCAGACTGTGGGCCCCGGGATGAGTTGGCTGCTAAGCAGGACAGGCAGCAGCAGCAAACAAACACTCCAGTGGGCCAGATAAATGTTCTAGGTGGCCGTATGTGGCCCATGGGCTGTAGTTTGAGGACACCACATTTAGATCTTTCTTGTAGAACTTCATGTGATTTTTGCAGTGTAGACAGGATTATTCTTTTTTGTTGTTTTGTGTTTGTGTGCTCATTTATGTTTGATGGAAAAAAGTGAGTACATTTTAGCATGAATTTAAATATTTCCCCCTCCATCACAGGAAGATTAAAGTTATACATTCAATTTTATACTTCAATAAAAAAATAAATGACAGGATATTTAAGTATCTAAATATATATGAGCAGAATAAATATATCTGTATTATACATAACAATATAAATTAGCTATTTTAAAAGTTTTCTTTACAATAAATCTGTATTGTCCAACAATATCATTCCATCTGCAGACAATATTGCCTTTGTTATTAATTTGATAATTGAATGTGCCGTATTCTTTATTCTTCAGAGTTACATCTGATTCCAATGGAGCTTTTTCAATGCAATTCTTCCTCACTATACCTATTGCCTGAGGTCCTATTGAACTAAGCTTATTGAGAAGTGCAATAATGGTTAAAGTTATCAAACACAAAATTATACCATCCAGGGTGTCCCTCTGTAAGTGCCTCATTACACTGAAGGACAAGTGAGGTACCAACATGTTAATTCTCTTGCTCATGTTTATTTAGTATTTGGTTTTTACCCTGATTTGCTGAAATCAGCCAATTTAGCCCAGACATGTTGCACCATACAAAAACTTACAGCCAAACTGAATGGGCTTTCCTCTAATAAATTGTTTGTACCTATGATGACCAAAAATAAGGAACCATGCATTCATCAAAGCTGAAATATGTTTCACTTGAAACAAATTTCATATACCTCTCCTTGAATCTGCTTAAAAGAGGTTACAACTTGGAAACTTGTCCAATGGGTCCAAATTTGTACTGTCAGTAACATGCAAATTAGAAAATACAGTTTTTCTCTATATGTCTATCTATCTATCTACCATGTTATTTTTACCTTTTATGAGTATTTTTATTCCTTAAAGTATATAGCATGTTTGTGAAGTTATTGTGGTCAAAATATTTTTTTTTCTATCTATCTGCCTCTATTTTCCATCTATCTGCAGAGAATCATAAAACCAAACAATCAGATGGTGTGCTGTTGATGGAGCTATATATCTGGTTTGGGGAAGAAGTGGATCAATGACTTAGGATTTCAGGACAATAAGCATTAAGATTCCCGAGGCAATCCACTAAATTAGTGTTAAACAATGAATGCAAATTTTTAGTTGGTAGCCTTTCCATTTACCATATAGAAATAACGGTGTTCTCTTTTCACTACAAATAAAATATACAGTAAAATTAACTCCTTATTCATTAACTGTTGCACAATAATGCAAGTACTGAATTTATACAGTTACAAGAACATAATTCACCTGTTTTAAAGGTCTCTTAATATTTTGTGAGATTTCATCGTTTAGGGGCAAGTAATCATTTTAAGCACTCCCTTCCTCATACTAACAATTGCTTAAAAAGAAAGTCTTTGGCTCTTGGCTGTGGAATAACTAAGATGCTTCTAAAGGTTACTGCTTTAAAAATGAAACTCGTTTCATGTCTTTTGCACCGCTGGTGGGACTGCAAACTAATACAACCTCTATGAAAAGAAGTATGGCACATTCTCAAAGAACTAAAAGTGGACCTTCCATTTGATCCTTTAGTCCCATTATTAGGTATCCCAGAAGAAAAAAAGGAATCATTTACAACAAGGGCATTTACATTAGAATGTTCATTGCCAGCTCAATTCACAATCTCAAGCTATGGAATCAGCCCAAATGCCCATCAGCCTATGACTAGATTAACTAACTGTGGTATACATCTACCATACAGTCCTATTTAGTCATAAGAGTAGATGGAGACTTTACATCTTTTATGTTTGCCTGGATGGAGTTGAAACACATTCTTGGTAGTAAAGTATCACAAGAATGGAAAAAAATATCCGATGTACTCAATACTAATATGAAACCAATAGGTAATCAACTACAAGCCCACATGAAAGAAAAACGTAAGTATAGTCTACAGAGGGGGAAGGGAGAAGAGAGAGTTGAGGAGCAGGAAGGAAAGTGATTGAAGGGATCTCGCCTAAAGTGCACTATGTGAGGGTGTTCAGCACGCTCCCTGACTGAAGGGCTCAACTACAACTTGAACTTTACCTTAAAAATAAAAACATTGTAACCTAAATATTTGTACCCTCAAATCAATCTAAATTTTAAAAACAAATTTAAAATAAAAATCAAACTAGTTTTCATTGGTTTAAATTTCTTCAATAAAAATTTTTAAATTTGTATTCAAGAAATAAAAAATAGCGGTAGGACTGATGCTATCCTATACCTGCTGTATGTAAATATTGATTCATTGTAGACTAAAATATAACAACCACTTTTAATTCACAAGCTTTATATAAACAGATTAATGCACTGAATTTGTCTCACAGACCAGAGTTTGCCAAACCCTGCTCTAAAAAGTTTGGCAAAATTGCTCTATGGAGAGTCAGATAGGAAATATTTTAGCTTCTGCAGGCTACACATAGTCTCTGTTGTATATTCTTCTTCTTTACAATCTTTTAAAATTGTAGAAAACACTCTTAGCTCCTAGGAAAGTAAGCAGAGTGTGGGCTGGATTTGGCCTGTGGGTTATAGTTCGTGACCTCTTAAGGTAAACTCAGAAATATTTCTTATTTGTAAATATTTATTTAAAAAAAAGAAAATATATACAGAGTCCATACTTACCTGCTAGATGTGTATTTTATCACTTATGTTCCTTCAGGTGTAACTTATTAAAATACAATAAGTATCTTAATGTGTCAATTAATATTTTACCTTAAAAAGTATAGACATCATTTTTAAAATTTGTTTTCATTTAAATTTTAATTACTGCAAATAGAAACGAGAGCTGAGATATGTTTTATACATGGTAATGGCTCTCAAGATAATTACTTTTTTCTTCCATGCATTTTTTAAGCAATTAAGACTTTGGTATTAGATAGATTTGGGTCAATATCCCAGCTGCACCATTTTGTAGTTAAGTTAATTTTAAAACTTCATCCACCAGAGTCTCAGTTTCTTCCTTAAAGGCAGTGTGATAATTAAATAAGTTAAATTATATTGTGTCCATCACAGTTCCTCTTGCATAATATGTTTTAAGAAACGGAGCCTATTATTATTGTCAGTGTATTTTAATGGAAATATAGAAGAAGGGATTCCTGGAATGTTTGCTCATAACCATATCTTCCCAGAAGTTCCTAATGAATATTCATCTTCCCCAAAATAAATTAAAAATATGGCTCCTTTGAAAGCAATTTGTAGTGTTTTAATTTTATTTAAACCAGGTATGAGTAAAAAGACTAAAATAATTATAGTGTTCTAACTAGTTTTGCTTTTTTTGGAGTGACAGCCTAATGTGTAGAAAAAGGAACATTTGCTATTCTGCAGTGACATTGAGTACTCCAAAAAAGTATTCTCGAAAAAGTTTAGATGTTGATGAAGGCAGTCTGATCAAAGAATTGGTGCTAAGAGTGTTATAACACCTACTGTTCATAATGCAAACTGTCATATGTCTTAAAAATTATGGCCAGATTTTAGAAGACATGAAACTTAGAAATTTCCTTCTAGGGAAGGGATGAAGAACTACAAAGATTTGACCTTTCCTCCATCTGGCTCCCCACTCACCATATCCCATCTCAACTGATTTTAGTGTTGCTTGGCTAATTTTGCAGGAAGTTACGTACAGGTTAATCAGAAGATCTGCGTGCATCTTACGATAACTTTAATTTGATTCAAATATTTTTCCAATCGTTACTAATAGAACAATACTCCAATTGTATTTTCTGCGGTGGAATTTTCTTAAGGGTCAAAGATAATAGTCCAGTTAATTAAATCGGTACTTAAAATCATTGAAAACAATTTTATTGCTAAAAGATACATTTTTGTGTGCTAGGAGATTTCAGAAAACCAATGATCTGAGGTTAAGGAGAAAAGTTGACAGTCTTATCTGCCATTTAATAAAACATAGCTTTTGGTTATTATTAGAAATAAAATACAATAAATTGATATGTGTGTGGTAACAATAGCCATTGGCCAGAGTAATGTCTTCTGATTGATGTTGTTATTTTAGCTGCCTTTTCACAAGTTTCACATTGAAGTGTTTGTCCACATTTAAATATTTATTCACATTTATCAGTTAGTATATTATAGCATTGCTTGTTCTGAATGGAAAGAATCCTGCCAAAAACAGTTTAAAAGCACTAGTAATTTCTAATAATTATGAGTCAACCAAGGCAGGAACTTACCTTTACATGTTTGAATGGTAAAATCATTAAAGCAAATCAATGTGGCTGCTTATGTAGCTACTGTTTTCTAAGTGAACAGTGCCCCATCTTAATGTGCTTATAAGTAAGCTGAATGATGGCATCTCAACTATATCCATGTCCTAATCCCCCGAGTCTGTTACCTTAGATGGCAAGAGACTTTGCAGATGTGATTGAGTTAAGCATCCTGAGATGGGAATATGACCTAGTGGGCTGAATGTAATCACAAGGAGATAGGAGCATCACAGTCAGAGAATGCAAGGATGCAAGATGAATCCAGGAATGAAAGGATTCAGGGATACAGGGGCAGAAGCAGAGAACAGAAAGAGAGAGATTGAAAGAGTCTACACAGCTGGCTGAGATGTGCCACTGGGACGTGAGCTGTGGAAGGAGTGTAGCTTCTGGAAGTTAGAAAGGGCTTCTCTGCTAGAGCCTCTGGGGAGCACAACCCTAGTGGAATATCGATTTTGGACTCTGACTTTCAGATCTGTAAGAGAACAAATCTTTGTTGTTTTAAGCCACTAAGCATCTATTAATTTTTGGTAATAGTAATAGGAAATTAACATAGAGCTGAGCAATAAGAATAGGGTTTTTGTTACCTTCAATGAAAGTCAATTTACACAGTATAGTCTCAGGAAGAATGTTTGATATACTTAGTATTTATGTGTTGTGTATTGAATATAAAAATTAACAAAAACCTCTTGCTTATGGGCTTTCTAGGCACTGTCTATCAGTGTAAATGCAAAGCTTTTCTTATATTTTGTATTTAATGCAAGTCTGCTGCTTTCACGACCTGTTCTGCGTATGAATGCCTGCCTTGTTCCAAAGAACAGTCCTGGGTGTCATCCCCTATGCCACGAACAATAAAGTGATTCTAATATGTTTTTTACATTGGAAAATAGCCAGTTAATAACCAAGGCTAGTTAAATGAGAACATAATTATTAGACAAGTCTTTCTAAATGTGTTTAAGATCATAAATAGATCAAATTGACAAATGTTGAAATTTGTGAAATTTATTCCAACAGCTTGGTTTGCAAAATATTAAGTTATCAGGGACTGTGTTCGCAGAGACCCGAACTTTCTGTTCAGCCACACTAACAAAGTCACTACCAATTTGCTTCCAATGTAATCTTTAATATGCAAACAAACAATACATTTTCATGCACTGTGTACTGAAGTAAAAACTTAGAACATTTTAGTTGAATCGAAATCTTATTCCATAGACCTAAAAGCAAGTTTTTCTTATTTTTTTAATTTCTGTATTTTTTTTTGAGGCAATAATCTCAAGTGGCTGAAATAAATCCTATAGGCAAGTAGATTTCCTTGATGTCATGAGGACAATTAAGATTCATGATTCAAAACTGATTATTTCATTTTTTGTTGGCTGTTGTTTTGTTATTTTGCTCAGATGTTAGTAGAACAGATTTTCACTTCGTATTAGAAAAGAGGTTATAAAGAACTGTAAGTGATCAATAGCTAGAAACAGGGGTCAAGAAAACTAGAGGGATGATTTTTAAAAATTATAGGTAAGATTTCTTTTAGCTTGAAGACATCCTCTCCCTTTGTTAACTCTATCCTGTTAGAGTGTTCTCATCACTTTGAGGAAGACATTTAAAATACGGTGAAGTTTTTATAGCCAACAGGGATGTGGTGGATTGTTCCTTATTTTACATCTCTGTTAGGGAGCCAGAGTATGACTGTGTGAGAGTATATTGTATTTAGAAGAGCTGTTCACATTATAGATACTCAACAGTGTGTGAGTATTGTTTATTTTCTTATTATTTTTGGTTGTCACATAATGATACACATTCATGGGCTACAGAGTGGTAGTTTGTCCATGTGAACAAGGCTATTGTTGAAGGATAGTTGGATCAAGGAGGAGATAAAGATGGAAATTAAAAGATTCTTTGGACTAAATGATAATGGGGACACAAATTATCAAAATGGTGGAGACCGATTTCTTTTTTTTCTCCTCCTTATTCTTCTTGTGTTTCTGCCAAGGCTAACAGCAGGACAGGGCTGGGGAAGGTTGCTTAATATATTGTACTGTGTGAAAGGCCCTGCTTGCTTGTCAGAAATTTCGCTACATCTATAAAAACAAGTGTTTAATTCATGTTGGTGTTAGTGGTAACTTATTAGCACTCTTCTTCAATGAAAGGGCACTGGCAGGATGTGTGAGAATTCCAGCTGCTATCAACTGACCTGAGGCTACGTGAGTCACAGAAGCAGGGCACTGAGCTTCTTTATGCTGAAATTCAGGAATGTTATTGGGGAAAATCAGCAAGGAGGATTTCTTCTTTACTTAAATAACTACCTCTCCTCTGCCCAATGCATATTTAGTGTTATCACATAGTTGAAAATGGCACTAAAATTTTCTGTAGACTTAAATATACATGGCCATACTATAAAAACTAATAGAAGTAAATTCATCTCCAAATCCTACAAATTTAGTAAGCTGTTACATGCAACCGTTATTTCTTTTCATCCTCAACAAATAACTCTAAGTGAGGTAGAAATTAGCCTTCTTCTTTCCTTCTATTTCCCTCCCTTCCTTCCTTCCTTCCTTCCTTCCTTCCTTCCTTCCTTCCTTCCTTCCTTCCTTCCTTCCTCTCTCTCTCTTTTTTTAATGAGGAAACAGGCTAGTAAAGGTAATGAAGTTACATAGAATTCTAGCAGTAGAGATAACAGATCCATGACTGTAATTAAGAATTATTGGTTCCCAGACCTAGGACATTTCCCAAAGGCCCTTTTTTCTTGCTTAACAAGAAAAGTCTTCATATGCATAACACAATATTATTAACCTACTCAGTTGACTAAATTGGTCTATTCCATATATACTGAAGGACAGAATCGAATTGAGCCTCTTTGCCAAATATCATGTTAAGAAATCTAGCAAAGGACAAGGGAGTATTTGACCTGAGAAAGGGAGAGAAGTGAATTCTTAAGAAGAGTTTCATGGTGGGAAGAAGAGAAAACAATTCGGACTTCTGTGTTAGAGGAATTCAAAATCAGGACAATGGCAGTGTCTGAGGAGAAAACTACTTTTTAAATGTGACTTCTTACTTAGAAATAAAGTTTTAGGTTAGAATAAATCAGAGCTATGTGTTTATAATTAATTATACCAAATTATTTTAACATGATTACACATAGTTTGAGTATAGATATAATTTATTGACCAAATGGAAATAATTTTTTAAAGTAAAAATGGCAAATGGCATCCTCAGACTCCCTCTTTACTGTGTATTCATTCTGCTGTTCAGATGTTTTAGATGCTGAAAAGCATCCTGAGTGACACATCTATCTTCCACCTACTTGTAACTCTACAGCTTATCTCCTTTCCTTTTTTATGTTTCCCCCTTAGGTAGTCACCTCAAAGCATGATAACAACCATTTAGAGACAACCCCAGCCAGAAATTTCATCTCCTGCTCTCAGTCTGATTAGGAAACAAATGCATTTCTTTTTATCACATAAGCATTTAGCTGGGGTCGAAACACACTAGAAACAGAAAATGGTAGGTAATTTGAACTGATGGCTTTTTTCCCCTAGTAAGAGCTGAAAGTCTAGAACTCCTAGGTCACCATTAAAGGATAAAAGCAAATGTTTATATTTTTAAAAGCCTAACAGTCCATCACTATCCTCCAAGGAGCATGTCTCATGAAAGTCTCATTTTTTTTTCACAGTTAATAGTTTCATACTTCTTTTAGAGAAAGAACACAGGATGACTAATTCACAAATGTTCACTGATCTCTTATCTCAATATGTGCTGGCTAAGAATGGAAGAGCGTTTTAATCTAATGAACATATTATTCCATCTAAAGTGATTTACAGCTGTGCTACTAGTGAAATTACTCCGTCTGTGTGTATTTGTCTATTGTCACTCAAATACCAGATTCCTAGTCATAAAATCACATTGAATTTCTTAAGCCTACTCTCATCTCCATAACCCAGTTTCAAGGATAAAATAAAAGATTTCATAGACTTTCCCCATAGAGAAAAGGGGAATTTAGAATGCAATTGTTATAGTCCAGAGCTTACTCCATTATAATTAGGAAAAATACTATAATATTGTACCCCTTTTCTGTATCTACTCTTTAATGCAACAAAATATCTGAAAATCTAGAGGCATTAAAAGTACATACACTTATTTAGCTAGGAGCAGCAACCAAATTTTTTCCCCCATTAGGGGATAGGCTACATTTGTCTTGTTCAACAAATGGCCCCATCTCTGGAAAATAAGACATGCTCAATAAATGTTTTTCAATAAATTGATCCACCCTCAAAATCTGTAAACCAAAGAACAACATGAAAACAGATGTTAGTGGCAGGGGGGTACCTGAAACTGTGAAATACCCCAGAGATTATTCTGAACTCTTTCTGAGTCTGAAGAAGGCATTTGGAAGGACTGTACATGCAGAAGTGCCTTTTCTTCCTGATTATGTACCGTGTCTTACAGAATGAGTAGAATGTTGCTGCTACTTGACCTTATCTGTTTTACTGTACTGGTTGGCTCTGCATGCCATGACTAAATACTAGAGACTGGGCAGCTTACACAACAGCAATTTCTTTCTCTCTCTCTCTCTCTCTCTTTTTTTCTTTTTTTTGTAGCGACAGAGTCTCTCTTTATCGCCCATGGTATCACACAGCTTATAGCAACCTCCACCTCCTGGGCATAGGTGATTCTCTTGCCTCAGACTCCCAGGTAACTGGGACTACAGGTGCCTGCCACAATACCCGGTTATTTTTTTGTTGCAGTTTGGCAGGGCTGGGTTCAAACCCACCACCCTCGGTATATGGGGCCAGTGCCCTTCTCACTGAGCCACAGCTGCACCCCAGCAATTTCTTTTCTTTTTTTTTTTAAGCAGTTTTTTGGCTGGGGCTGGGTTTGAACCCACCACCTCCAGCATATGGGGCCAGGGCCCTACTCCTTTGAGCCACAGGTGCCACCCCCAGCAATTTCTTTTGTCACACTTCTGGAAGCTGAAATTCAAGATCAAGGTGCCCACAAATTTGGTTTCTGGTGAGAGGTCTCTTGCTGGTTTACACAGCTGGTGTGTTTCAAATGGCCTTTCCTCAGCGCATGAAAGTGGAAGGGCGTGATGGGAGATTTCTTTTACTTGTAAGGCTGCCAATCCAATCAGATTAGGACACTACCCTGATATTTTCATTTAATATTAATTGCTCCCTAAAGGCCTTATGTTTAAATACAGTCACAGTGGTGGTAAGGCTTCAACATAGGAAGTTTGAGAGGAACCCAATTCAGTCCACAGCAATCAATTATCCTATCAGTTTTGCCACTTGAGAGGTCTTCCCTTTCTGTTAAGAGCCCCATCCTCCCTCTGCCACACCAATTCATCTTCTTCTATAATGAAACCATTGAAATGGTTTGGAACCCATCAAATATGATTAAAGGCATGAGTTCATAATGACATAGGAAATAGCTTGGATAATGTTAGCAACCAATTCACTATTTAAAAAATGGAAGATACAGATAAAAACCTTAACATTTGCCTTGCTTTTCTTGTAAAAACTATACCTTAGTATAAGTCTGATGAAGTATCTCAACAAAATTATTTCAGCTACTATTAAGGAAGAAATAACAAAATTAGACCGTAACTACTATCCAGTCTTCATAGCATAGCGGTCTTCCTGGTGATAGCCCTCATCTACGAGCCCACCAAGAGTTGCTTATTGGGACAAAAGATGTTCCTATCACTCAGGGAATTACAAAGGTTTTAGGGATTCTAGGCCAGGGACTGAGAGCAGGAATATATTTGTGGGTGATTTAAAATAATAGACTAATTTAAATTGTACACTAATTTTATGAACACCCTGTATATATAGTATATGTACCAACTGTGTAGTAGATATATCTACTATACGTACATACATTTCTTATTAGAAAGATTCACACTGTGGAAAGCTTTGGGGGGCAAATTATCTGACTCATCAACAAACAAATTATAAGTACAAATGAAGGGAGAGGGACATTTAGACTTGGTATAAAAGAAAAAGCAATCATTTGAAATTTGACCGTATTTGGATCCTCATATAAGCAAACTAAAGTAAATGAAACATTCAGAGAAATTTGAACATGACCGGACCTTGATTAAATTAAGAAATTATTAATTTCATCTTAGGTGTGATAATTATATTGTGTTTATAATTACAAAATCATTGTTGTCTTTGAAGACACATACTGAAATAACTATGCATAAAATAATAAAATTTGTATTTGCCTTGGAGTATTGCAGAGAATAGGGAGGTCCTTTGGTTGGAGATATCAAACAAAATTAGTGTGTAAATTGATAATTGTTGAAACTGGACAAAATAACACTTTTATTCATTTTTTTGAAACTTTCCATAATAAATATTAAAAGTTTTTAAATGATGTTTTCAAATGTTGGGAGGATAAAATTATAAATCTTACAGAAAAATGCATGATGTAATTTCAAATATTAATGCACACATTTATTATGTAAGCACTATATTTATATTTTTATTTATTTTTTATTAAATCATAGCTGTGTACATTAATACTATCATGGGGTACAGTGTATTGTTTCTATATACTATTTGAAATATTTTCATCCAACTGGTTAATATAGCCTTCATGTCATTTTCTTAGTTATTGTGTTAAGACATTTATATTCCACATTTAGAAAGATTCACATGTACCCTTATAGGATGAACCATAAGCCTGATCCCACCAATCACCCTCCCTCCACCCATCCTCCCCCCTCCTGTAAGCACTATATTTAAACAACACTTAGGCTGCTTTGGAGATATTGTGAGTAAATAAATTCAAAGAAGCACATGGTTAAGTGACAATACACCTTGACAATACTAAATCTACCACATTTATTACTTAATACCAAACTTACTGGGCATAATATTGATATGACCTATAAAAGAAGGTGATTTGCCTATTTTCAGTTGAATCAGTGATTTAAACAAGCAATTTGCTGAAAAATAGGATATCTTGGCATAATCTGAATGCAAACCAAGAGAAAACTTTGAATAGTACGTGATAAAAGGACAAATTATGAATCCGGGCCAAATCTTATAATGACTGCATAAAAAGGAACAGAACAGATGCATTTCTTCTTGAAATAGTCATTAGTGGATAAATTCCAGGGGCCATAGGAAGTCTTTTATTATTATAACGTTACTAATAAAGTTTTATTACTTGAAGTTAAGACACCTCTGTGTGTAGAATCTGCTAAGATTGATGACAGTTATTTGCCAAGTGGAAATCAGATGACTAACTCCATAGTTCCTTCCCTGTTGTGCTCTGAGACTTCTAATTAAGTACCTTACAGACTCTTCTCTGTAAGAGGGGCCTTTGCATGGAACTCAAAGTCTTCATTGTATACTGCATTTCATTCTAGCACCTCACACAGTGCCTGGAATGGAGTGTTTGTGCCATAATTATTTTTTAAATATTTGATGAGTATTTTATCACTGCCTTAGGAGTAACTTCTCGACTGTTTTGTCTCTTGATGAGAAGTGTTGGATAAATTAAGTTACTACTAGTTGAGAATTAATTTTAGATATCAAACTTTTTGTGCAACCTTTATCTCTTATGGAAAATAAACCTGTTGTATTGGAATTTGGCTGTTTAGAGAAAACTTGAAGAGAGATTTTTTTTTTTT
>CAUYTI010033847.1:0-16590 GCA_963575145.1 Galago senegalensis
CGCCTGTGATCCCAGCTACTTGGGAGGCGGAGGCAGGAGACTCGCTAGAGCCCAGGAGTTGGAGGTTGCTGTGAACTGTAATGCCATGGCACTCTACCCAGGGGGACAGCTTGAGGCTCTGTCTCAAAAAAAAAAAAAAAAAAAAAAAAAGAAAAGAAATATCCTAAAGTCTCACCAGGAGGCCAGGTGGATTGTTATGCTGGAAGGACCAGGAGGCCAGCCCTGATTGAAGGGAGGAAGGGCAGGAGACTTTGGGATACTGGAAATATCCAGATACTGGATATTTCCCATCTGGGCAGAGGGAGCAGACCTGGAAAATTCTTCAGGTGAAGCTATTCGTTTTGCTGGACCAGGAGGCCAGGTGTGTTGGGGGAGTGAGGAGGGAAGAGGTGCCTGGAGGTGAACTCAGGGAGGGAGCTGGGAAGAGTCACACAGGGATTTCAGCTTACATTTAATGATTCATTATTATGGAGATGACACATTTTTCTTTGAGATATATTCTCTTCAATGGATGGGTGGGGGTTGGGGGATAAGTGAATGAATGAATTGGTGATTAAAAGGACTGGTTCTTATCAAAGCAGTATACTGAACCCCATAAATGCATCAATGTACAAAGTTATGATTTAATAAAAAATAATTAAAAATAAAAAAATGAAAGGACTGGTTCAGAGAGTAATTGGAGGGTGGGCTGATGCACACAGTATGGATGGATGTGTGGATGGATGAGTGATTGGTTGGATGAACACTAAGTAAATACCTTTTTACCTCTAGTTGTCAATTCTGAATTCTGGAAATTCTTTTTCTATTCTATGTCACCTCCTTATGAATATCATGACTTTGGGATACACACACATACACATTCAGAAGTAAATTATTGATAGATGATGACAAATAATTGAAATATGGCTTCCTTCTCTTTATATGAAAAAGTTGTGGAGTTGAGTGATATTTTCATCATCAATTCCTATCCTTCTGATTAGTTACTAAAAGCCTGAATGCTCCTCTCTCTCCCATTCTCCCTGAATGATCTTTGGTGAAATTCTTTCTCATGGTGTCACGCACACAGATGGCAGCCCCTAGAGTTGTGCAGTGCACAACTCTGTGATCTGATCCCAAGTGACACTCTGCATTGATGGGTTCCCAGCACTCCATCCCCTGCCCAGACCTCCCTAATGAGTTTCCCCACTCCCCAGCTGCTCCCACAGGATGAACACTCAGCACAAACACTACAGGTTGGAGCTGATCTAATCATGAGCAAAACTTGTCCCTCAGCCACAGATGAAGAATCCCCAAGGTATACATTTTTTTGAGAAGAAATCTCACTTTGTTGCCCTTGGTAAAGTGCCATGGCATCAAAGCCCAGAGTAACCTCAAAATCTTGGGTTCAACTGATCTGGCCTCAGCCTCCCAAGTAGCTGAAACTACTGGGACCCAGACCCCTGTTGTGAATGCCCACCACAACGCTGGCTATTGTTTTTAGAGACAAGGTCTCACTCTTGCTCCGGCTTGTCTCGAACTCCTGAGCTTAAGCAATCCACCCGCCTCAGTTTTCCAGAGTGATAGGATTATAGGCCTGAGCCACCACACCCAGCCCAACCCAAGGTACACTTTGCCCAGGCCACCTTTCACCTGTACATCTTTCAATCCTCCCAGGCTTCCCAGCCTCCCTTGTCATCACCCAATTCTAAGCCACCACCATCTCTGCTTGGCACGCTGGTGTCCACCATGGGGCATTATGAGAAAAGATTTAGAATGCTTTATTTCTATTTTTTAAATTTTATCTTAAAAATGATTTATTGTAAATGTACATATCTCATATTCTAAGATGGCATGCAATGTCTACATAACTAGCTAAACCTCCTAGATGACTGTGTTAAAAACGTTGTTATTAAAATAGGTGAGAACAATGGAGGCAGAGAATGGCGAGCTCATTGGTAAGGACATTGACTGGTGCCTTAGTCATCTCATCTCTAAAATGGACATCAGAGCACAGGCAACCCTCAGAGAGCTCCCAAGCAAGACATAGCCCTAGGCTTAAAATCACAGACTGCAGTGTCCTGCAGCCTGGGTTTGAATCCCAGTCCTGCTGCTCACTTATCTCTAGACACTGATGCTCCTGTGCTCCATTTTCTTACATGAAAATTAGGGTGATATTAGAACATAACTCACAAGAGCCTTAGTGCATTAGGACTTTAAAGGAGATTTTATACAGTTAGTGCTATAGCATTGTTTATTAAACTAAACATACTATGTAATTTCTAAGATTATTGAGTAAGTTTAACTTTGGGAAACATAAGAAGGGACAGTGCACAGGCAGGCAGTAAATATTCCCTACAAAGTTGCCACACATGTCCCTATGACAAATGGTGAGGCCAGAAGTCCATCCCAATCAAGTTGTTTATTATAGTTGAAATTAGGGGGCTGGGGAAATGGGAAGCAGAATCATCTAGGGTTGGTATTTTGCTTAACAGAGAGAGGAGGAAAGAGAGAGAGATGCAGGGGAGTTACTGTAGGAAGAATGGACCCAGACCCCCAGACTGCTGATGAGTACTAGCAGACTAGTAGAGCTCGAGCAGGTGATGGACATGAGAGAGTCTGGGGTCAGCAGAGATGTTGGTGAGGTCAGAGGATTGATAGCCAGGCCTCCTGTTCTGAGCCCATAGTCTCACTGTAGGGCCTGGAAAATTCCATTCTCTGCAGCTCTGTCTGCATCTCCCTACGCACTTACCTCCCTCATTCCAGCTGGGGTTTCCATGGCAACTGCCTGAGCTCCTGTACCACTCTGGAGAAAAGTGGGCACCCTAGTGGGGCGGGGAGCAGGGTGGAGGGATAGGCATAAGAGGCTCCACACCTCTGGTTCTTGTGCGTATTTTGCACACGTCCAAATGTGTCATCATCACAGGCAGCATCTCTGCAAAAAGCGAACACTGGCTTCAGGGTCCACTGGGGACGTGGGTAGAAATCCCAAATATCTTCTGAGCACCAGCCTTTCATTCCCCCACTCAGTATGAAATATTGATCGAGCCCCTCCTATGTGCCAGACACTGTTCTGGGCGCAGATAATAAAATGATGGCCCCAAAGGCACCAGATTTCTACCCTCCTGGACCCTTCAGGGGAGTCATAACCTTATCCATCCATCCATCCCTTCTATTAGTATCTACTGAGGTTTTACTGTGTAGTAGACCCTGTGTCCAGGTGGCAGATGAGCAGAGCACTCAACTGATACAGTCCTAGTCTAGAATATGGACATTCTAGGGGGCATCAAGTGCTGAGTGTCAATAAGACTTCGGGAGGTAGTGTGTGTGAGAAACAGTAAGCTGGGCTCACAGAACAGGGGTGGGGTACTTTAGATGGGGTGGCCCAGGATGGCTTCTTGGAGGTGGTGATAATTGGACAGGATGGTATTTGAATCTGAATGGAGGGAGGGAGCAGTTCTGGGCATTTACATCTTGAAGATCCCTGAGCCCCAATGATTGCCCTATAGAAGCAACCTGCAAGGAAGCCATGAGGCTATAGTGGGGGGAATCAGGGAGGAAGTGCAGATGGAGACTTGGTCAGAAACGGAATTAGGGTTAAGGTGTTGACAAACTGTACAGGACTTGGAAAGATACAGCCTGCCTGGTTTTTGTAAAATACAGTTTTATTAGAACCCAGACACACTCATCACCTAGGTCTTGTCTCAGACCAATTTTGTGCTACAAAGGCAGGGTTGAGTCCCTTTTATCACATCAGGTGATAATCACTGGTCCCAGAAACTAAGATGTGGATATTTCTGGGGCCCATTTTTCAACCCACCACAAACAGATGAGTGAATGGATGAATGATGGTGGATGGAGGGGTGGATGGGTGGGTAACAATGATGGAACGGTAGATAAGAGGGAGATGATGGATGGAAGGGTGAATGGATAGATGGATAGATAGACTGAAGCGTGGTGGGTGGATGAATGGATGGAATGACGAATAGATGAATGGCTAGATAGTTGGATGGATGAAAGGATGAATGGATTAGGTGGGCTGCTGCCTGAATGATTAAATGGTTAGATGGGTGGGTGGGTGGATGCTGTAGATGAAAGTGATACTTGGGTTTTTTTTAATGGATCATTTCAAGAAGCTCCCTGGATTCTGGAGCTTTCCTTATATGTTAGGGCAGTTTCCCACTTCTGGAAAATGCCATCTTGGGCATTTGGATGTCTGGGAGTGGGGATTGCTGAGTGGGTGAGGGAGGGCCGATGGGTTAACAATTATGCACACTCCTCGTTGACACAGGAAAATGGAGTGACAGCTTCCCTTACCTGCCCTGTCTTTGCAGTGAGGTTGCTCAGGCTGTGTCTGAGGTGCCCCGCTCTCCCTGGAGGTTTCAGCAAGACACATCAGGGTGATGTCTCAGAGGCCCCCAGTGCAGCCCCTGCAACCCCCTTACTTTACTCTAAAGTGAGGAGTGACAGGGAATACACTATTACAACTTCTACTTCATTGTGTGCTTCATGTCCAGATTGGTTTTTAAAATATTGTTGATTTTTCTACCAAGGTCTCCAGTTAGAAATGCCTTTCCCATCCGTTCTTGCTGTTCTCTTATTTATCAGAAGCCATTTTCATTTTCCTCTCAGTCTCTGCTGTGTGACTCTAATCCCCACCACAACACCTCAGGTGACCGCAGTGTCCTCTTCCAAGGTCTTACCCATGCCCCTTTCTATACCCTGATGTCACTCCATATCCTGGAAAATTCCGGTGTGTAAGCGTCTCCCTGCCCTCTCCCCAGCGGGCTCATGGTCTCACTGCAGTTTCCATGGTGACTACTGGAGCCACCTCTGTGGTCTGTACCACAAATGAGTGTCCATGGGGGGAACAAAGCCAGGGCAGTGGACGTCATGGCAGCTCCACTGGGAGATAGCGAGTGTCCCCACCCTCTCGTCTTGCCATCAGTGGCTTCTGCATGACTTTTGTTCTGGTTTCACCCTGAGACCCATTCATTCACTCAGACAATGCTTATTTGTAGGAGGGGTTCAGGCCCCTTTGTCCCTCAACTGTCACCCAGAGTGGTTCATCATGCAGGTTCATCATGCATTCTGACAACCTAGGGTGAGCAGTCCCTTCCTTAGTGAAGTGTGTGAGTGTCAAGCCCAGGGGAGGGGCCCAGGGACCTAAAGCTTGCAGGGAGGGGTGACTAGGGTCAGTGCCTCAGCTTCCACATCTCCTGTGTGGGGATGTGCACTCAGATTCGCACATTACAGGCATTAAAAAGCAATATGAGTTTCGCAAGTAATGGAAAGTGATGCAGATGAAAGGCCTGAGGTGCTTTATGTCACAGCACAGGGTTATTACTGTGCTGTTTTAAGGAATTCAGGTTTGGTTGGCATTTGTGAAGCATATGAAAAGTGAGCAGGCTAAGACAGGTACGTAGGGAAAGAAACCCACAAAATGCAAAGATGGGTTAATTCAAAGTTCTTCAGCCTTGGGAAATTGCAG
The DNA here is from genome assembly GCA_963575145.1 of Galago senegalensis. Classification (NCBI taxonomy): domain Eukaryota; kingdom Metazoa; phylum Chordata; class Mammalia; order Primates; family Galagidae; genus Galago; species Galago senegalensis. The sequence goes on from CAUYTI010033847.1 coordinate 5,468, forward strand.
AACAACTGGATGAGAATGTAGATAGCTACTATTAATAAAAATTTTCTGGCTCAGCGCCTATAGCTCAAGCAGCTAGGGCTCCAGCCACATACACTGGAGGTGGTGGGTTCGAGCCCACCCTGGGCCTGCCAAACAGCAATGACAATTATAGCCAAAAAATAGCCGGGCATTGTGGCAGGCACCTTAGACCCAGCTACTTGGGAGGCTAAGGCAGGAGAATCGCTTAAGCCCGTTGAGTTTGAGGTTGCTGTGAGCTGTGATGCCACAGCACTCTACTGAGGGCAACATAGTGAGACTCTGTCTCAAAAAAAAAAAGAAAGAAAAATTAGATGGGCATTGTGGCAGGCACCTGTAGTCTTAGCTACTTCTGAGGCTGAAGCAGGAGGTGGCTTGAGACCAGGAGTATAAGGTTGCTGTGAGCTCTGACACCATGGAACTCTACCTAGGGTGAGAGAGTGAGACTCTGCCTAAAAAAAAAAAAGAAGACAGACACATGGGGAGGAGATCTCATGAAGACAGGCGATTAGGATGCTAAATCCACCAGCCAAAGGTTGCTAGCAGCCACCAGAAGCCAGGAGAGAAGCAGGGAACAGAGTCACCCTCAGAGCCTCCAAAAGAAACCAGCCATCCCACATCTTGGCTTTGGACTTCTGACCCTGCGATTGTGAGTGAATGAGCTTCTACTGTCTGAACCATCCCAGCTGTGGGGGTCCCTCTGCAGCAGGTGTAGGAAATGCTTGCAATTCTCTAAAGCTGCAGCCTCCGGGATGTAGGGTCACTGTTGCATCCTATTTTATAGATGATAAAGTGGGGAAAAGCAGATTCCCTGAGACCCTTAGAAACAGAGTGGAGGGTAGTGACGCCTGGTCCTGCAGTGCAGACTGCCCCAGTCCTGCTCTCCCTAACCAGACTGCACGGAACTCTCCACTCCCCCCAGCCTATGTCCTCTAGAGTCCTGCCTGCCACAGACACCCCATCTTGTTTCATTCCAGGCCTTGCCACTCTCTGGCTGTCTGGCTTTGGACCACCTGATGGAGCTTCAGTCTTTTCATCAGTTAAATGGAGATAAATGTAGCCTGAATCCTAGGGTTAATGGAATGATTAGTGAGAAAATCCACGTAAAGCCCTTAGAGCAGTGGTTCTCAACCTTCCTAATGCTACACCCCTTTAATACAGTTCCTATGGGTTGTGACCCACAGGTTGAGAACTGCTGCCTTAGAGCATTTGGGCTGCCATAACAAATTCCATAGACTGGGTAGATGAAACAGAAAAGACATTTACTCCTTAATTCTGAAGGCTGGAAGTCTGAGATCAGGTACCAGTGTGGCTGGTTCTGTCCAGGGCCTCTGTCTGGTTTACAGGTCACTGTTGTCTCACTGTGTCCTCACAAGGTAGAGAGACAGGCCATCTCCTTAGGGACTCTATTAAAGGGCACAAATAAATCTCCTTCAAGAGGGCCCCACCTGTATGACCTCATCACCTCCCAAAGTCCTCACTTCCTAATATCTGTGGATTAGGGATGCAAGGCATGAATTTTGGGGGGACATGTACATTCGTACCATAGCAAGTTCTTCATTCAGGAACTGTCATGATTTTGAATTTCACTAAGAGGAAAATAAGGGACAAGTCAAGGAATGCAGTCATTTTAGGTCCTGAGGTTCACGGTTCTGGGATCTGCCCAGCTGAGGGCCTTGAGATCTCATTGGAAATAAACGCTTTGGGAAGACTCCCCTAACTGTGGGGCTGGGGGCTTAGCCACTCATTCTTTCAATAAATATTGAATGCAGGTCCACTTTGTGCCAGGTGATGGTTAGGAACTGCAAAGCCTGGAAAACCCCAGCTCTGAGGGCTCTCCCGCCCCTTCTTCACTCACTGCACCTTTCTGACTGCTGCAGTTTCCATGGTGATAGTCTGAGCCTCCCTCTGGTGAGGGCAGATAAACAGTCTTGATTAGAGATGCAGGTGGGCATGGGAAGGGAGGGAGGACTCCAGTCCACAACCGCTTGGCAGTGGTGGGGTTTGCAGAAGAAGAAAAACATACATGTGCTGGGAACATTTAATATTGACTCTCTTAGGAATTTTGGAACATACAATGCCTTATGTGGGGTGATGGAGATGTTACTTCGCTTGATTCCATCATTCCACAATGCACATGTATAGCCATGCATCACACTGCATCCCACAAATATGCACAATTATTATATTTGTGAATTAGAAATCAATTGTTTAAAGTTATACACACATACCAAAAAAGAACAATGCATGCGAGGGCCTCTGCAGAGTTGATTATAAATCACAAATCTCCTGCATCTTCCAGTAATAAAAGCATTATCAGAATTCATCAAATTATTTCATAAATACTGAGGAGCCCATTTGTGGTTCCAGCCCTCTCTGTGCTCAGAGAAGACACATCAGGCAAATTTGGCCCAGCCTCTGCTGCCTTGTGCTCTGTTCTAGTGGGAAATGCATTCATTCCTTACAAAATTTTGGTCTCTGGGTGGTACCTGTGGCTCAAGGAGTAGGGTGCCGGCCCATATACCATATAGCTGGGAGTTCAAGCCCAGCCCAAAACTGAAAAAAAAAAAAAAAGGTTTGGTCACTTATTTTAAAAAGATAGCCTTTTAGGAGGCAGGTATCCTACTAGATGAGGGTGTACAATCTTTTTTTCTCTGCAGCGCATTGGAAAAATAAGAGTTGCCTTGGGCCACACAGTAAATACATAAACACAAACAGAAAGCTGATTAGTAAAAACAAGGGTTTATGCATGCTTTTCATGATATCTAACACCACAGATTAAAAAAAAATCCTAACAAAATCAGCATGAGGTCCACAGGCCAGAGGTTGGACACCCCTGTAGCTAGACCTTGGGGAAATAGTAGAGAATAAGATAGGCCAAGCATCTGCATTTGTAAAGGCTACTGTGGTGCAAAAGAGACAGAAAATGAGCTGACATACTTATACATGCAGAGATATGAACCAAGACTGGAAAATATTAACATGGATGAGAAGGGGTGCTGAGAGGTAGAAACACCTGAGAAGGCAGCTCAATGGGTAAGAAAGCAACATACTCCACAGGAGGAGGATGTGGGCAAGGACCCCAGGATGGGAATAGGCAAGAGTGCAGAGGAAGCTGGGAGCTGAGGCTCGAAGCAGCAGATTACATAAGGCCTCATTGGGCGTTAGAAGTATGTTCTTTTGCTTGTTTGTTTTTAAATTTTATTTAAATTGACACATAATAATTGTGTATATTTATGGGGAACAATATGATGTTATATATACATTGTGGGGTGATTAAATCAGGCTAACTAACATCTATAACTTCAACAAATTGTTAATATTGATTATAGAACAGTTGTGTGATTTCATGGCTGTGAACATACCTCAGAGTGCTGCTAATGGACTCCTGGTTCTACTTCCACCCCACATCAACACACCTGTGCAGATGTATCCTCTGCCTTCATGGGGCTCCTTGCTATAAGGAGACATTGATACTAATCCGATAATCCAAACAAACACTCTTTTCAAGAGCATCAAATATGCCTTCAGTGCCTTCTCTATGCTTGCACTAGGGACAAGCAGTGTTGGCATAAGACTATCAACTCAGGGGCCACCCTGCTCCTGATTTTAACAGTTTTTATGTGCACTTTGTCATTGCTGTTGTATCATTGCAAGTTAATCTCGTCTACCCAACCATCAGAGTGCAGAACTATTTTATCAGCACTTACACACACAGAAGCAGCAAGGAGACAAAACTCCCTTGGAAACATGCTTTTTGCATTTTTAACAATATAGAACTCATATTCTTTAAAATGGGAAGAGACCAAAGAATAAGCAGAGATGTGTTAGATGCAAGGTATTATCTTTAAGTTTACAAAGAAAGGAAGAAACCATGGTGAGAATACACTGCACTTCAGTTTTAGGTTATGCTTGAAATCTATGCCCATTGAGTCGATGGTGGGCCCTGGGCTGGCAGGGATGGGGACTCTGCCACTTTCTCCTGTGAGTGCCCATTTGTGCACATTTAGAGCTAATGTTAAGGAAAAAAGCGAACTTATTAAGCAGTAAATCTGGCTTTCAGTTGACACAAACCCAGGATGGTGAGGGAACATGACTATATCCCTTCTCTAACAAAAGCAATAGGGGAAAAAATCTGATGCTGAGAAAAAACAATAGCATTATCTTAGGAGACAGACCACTTAACATTCTGGTTTTACAGATAAGAGTTTTGATTAGTACTATCTCAGAGAGATGCAAACACTTGCCCAAGAATCCACGTTTTTATTTACTTGGAAACAATGAATGACCAACCAGTGAACTTTATGCTAAAAATGTTAAATGCACACTCAGTTTGGCACAAGATTCCAGTATATTCCATTCTCAAAGGTTCTCTTTGCTGACTTTCAGCCATCTCCACATCTTCATCCAGCAGCAGTTTCCATGGTAATGGATTGCATTTGCCTCAGTTGCTAAGGAACAAAAGAGCCCAGACAAAGGACCAGGATGGAGCTGCTGTCATCAAGCTAGCCCCGGTGAGGGGCGGAAGGCCAAGCAGAGGCCCTTGCCCCTGCAGGGCCCCCATCCGTGGCATAGGCATGTCTTCTGTGCTTGTCCTCTGACAAGGTTTTTGCAGAGGGCAAAAGTTGGTTCAGAGTTGCATGGAGTCTAGAAAGTCCCCTATATTAACATCAGCAGTGGATGGCAACAGAAACATTTAATGTTCTTGCCATGTTCTCCTTTATTCTTTTACTTACTCACTCAACAAACATATATGGAGTGCCTACCATGGCATGCAATGGTGAGCAAAACAAAGGCGTGAATGTTTTCTCTCTCATGGAGATTAAAGCCTGCCAGGAGATGCTTTTGTTCAGTAATTTATCCTACTAATAATCACATGGGTCCACCCTGCACCCAACAGTATGCAACAGAGAAGAGAAAAAGATAAACTCAGTCCTCCTGGAGATGACAGTGTTGGGGTGGGGTCCACCCTAATCAAGCAACCAGGGCCCCCATTGGTGACCTTTTATTTGTATTCAAATGCATCCTTGGAATCCTGTTATCTTGATGGTGGTACTGGGTTCATAGGTACATATATCTGCCCCAAACCATTCCTGTACACTTAAAATGGGTGCATTTTATTGTATGTAAATTGTATATCAATGAGTCGATTTTTAAAAAAATCAGATCTTTGGGCAGAATAAAAATTTTACTATTTGGGTCTCTGTGGACTTTTGAAAACAACTACAAGTTTCCCAAAGACCCACTGATGGAGGTGCCATCAGCTCTCTGTCCATCCATCCCTTGAGCAAGTGTGAAGGCCTCTGCTTCGAGGCAGAAGCAGGCGGTGCCTGAGATGGGCTGTCCTGTGAGACTGACTGCGATGACAGGGCTTTCTGGCAGAAGAGCACAGGGAGAGAATGATTAGGAAGGGATGGGGCAATGCTGTTTAGGACCACTTGCTAAGAAAGACTCTCCAGGGCAGTGACATTTGATCCGAGATCGTAATAAAGGAAGGAATGGATCATGGGATATCTCAGGAGGAGCAGAGTGAGGGACTCAATAGGCACACGTGTAGGGGGTGTGTGTGTGCATCCAATTGCATCCAATTGCCACTGTGTGGCTTTCTAACCCCAAAATGAGAAGAAAATTTCCCAAGCACAGATAGAAATGAAGAATGTGACCCCCTCTCACCCCCACAGGGTGACTCTTTGAGGACCCATTATTCATTTGCTCACAAGCATTTATTAAGTTCTGAAAAATTGCTGTACCACGATTATGGATCCACACAGAATCTTCACCAAATTATGGAAAATTCCAGCCTGCAAGGTTTCGGGCTTCCTCTCCAGACCCAGTTGCCTCCCTGCCAGCTGCAGTTTCCATGGCAACAGCCTCAGTACCACTGCCCACACCCAGTAACTAGGAGAGGGACGCTTGGCCAGAACAAGCCCCCCCCCCCGCCCCAATCCCAACACCTGCTTGGGTCCTGGGGGCAGGAGAATTACCACGACCCCCAGGCTGCCAGCAGGATGGCAGTGGTTCAGGAACATCTTTCAGGCACATGAAATGCAGGGCCAGAGGGGGCCCGCCAAAGCTGTGGGCTTTTACTTCCTTGGAAGCCAGAACCCCAAGGCAGCCCCAACAGCTTAAATGCTGCTTGTCCCATCATTTGCTTACTGAGTCAGTTAGAAAATGCTGAGTTATAGGTCAATCACTGTCCTAGGCACACAGGAAGGAAAAACAGGTGCTATCTCACCTGCAGTGAGCCTTGGACAACAGAGGAGTCACTCATGCACCCAAAACTCCATTCACTCCCTCGACAGGCCCTCAGAATACCCAGTGTGTGCCAGGCACCCTGCTGCACCCTGATTCAGGTGGGACCAGACAGAGCTCACACTCTCCTGGAGGCTTCACTATAGTGGGAGAAACCAGGAAAAATAGTGTCATGGATGAGAACTATGAGGAGCAAAATGAAGGAGTACAGGGGTAGGGGGGCCACCTTCAATCAAGCTGTGACAGAGGGTCCCTCAGACTTGAATAGCCAGATGCTGCTGTGGCACCATCCAAGGTGGTGTTTGTAGGGTCTCCCTTGGAGCTGGGCTCAGTGACAGGTGTTCACAGTCATGCTGCTGCCTTCCATGATAAGGAGACAGGACACACCTAACCCTAGAAGATGACTTGTTTAAGACTGTCCCAGAGATACTATCTGCCAAAGAGACTGTTACCACTTAACACACTGTAATATGTTGCGAGTGGATGTCTTAGAATCCTCAGCTGTGTTGAGGTTGAGTTGCTTCCAAGAAAACTATTATATCTCTTTGATTGATGATCACATTTACAGAGGTTGGGATCCAGCTAGGCTGTTTCCTCCTGAATCAGGGGAATGTTTGAAGGACTCAGGCCCTAAGGTCTGCCCTCTCTGTACTGTCCTTCCTACCCTGAATCTGCTCTCAGCTACTCTGGTACTCTTCCCACAGAGGCTGCACTCTCGACAGGGAACTGCTGCCTTTGTCTGGTGGGGGCCAGGGTCCCCTGTGTCAGTCTAGATCCTGGAGGACGTTGTGCTAGTAAAGTAATCCAGAAACTAGAAGGGAAATATTATATGATTCTGTGTGTGCTCACAGAACAGAGTAACCCAGTTCCTGGGATAGTCAAGTTCACAGAAAGTAGAAGGGTAGTTTTCAGGAGCTGGATGGGGTGGGCAGCTAGTGTTTCATGGGGTCAAAGTTCCAGTTTGGGAAGATGAGAAAGTTCTGGACATTCGGGGTGGTGATGGCCTCACTTAAAAATGGTTAAAATGGTAAATATTGTATTATTTTACCACAATGAAAAGAGGGAAAAAAGAAACAGATGGCATACTCAAAACTAGATAATTTGAGGAGAATTTGCTATTTTCAGGGGTATGGTGGGTGTGAGGGAATCCCTGGGGGTGTGTCCTGAGAAAAGAGGGGGCTGCAGGGAGGCTGCCAGAGACCAGCCCTGCCTGGAGAGGGAAGGGTCTAGATAGGCAGGTGTCCCAGAGCCCACAGACGTGATCCTGCTGACTTGGGGTGAGGACAAAAAAAAGATACCTGGAGCCACCAACCTCTCCAATGCAGCAGCCTCCACTCCTTAAGAAGAAACCAAATGACACTGTGAAAGGTGCCTTTGATCACATCCCTACCTTCCACACCTTGAAAGTCACCCTGTGCCTCCTTATCACTCTCAAGAAACAGTTCAGGCTTGGCACAAGACCAACACTGATGGTGATTTTTTTTTTTTTGATCTCTCTGAGTTTTGAATTACAGATGATTCTTGGACAAGACTGATTTGGACTACATGAGTCCACTTGTACATGGGATTTTTTTTTTTGAGAGAGAGAGTTTCACTGTATTACCCTTGGTAGAGTGCTATGTTGTCACAGCTCACAGTAACCTCAAACTCTTGGGTTTAGGTGATTCTCTTGCCTCAGCCTCCCAAGTAGCTGGAACTATAGGCACCTGCCACAATGCCTGGCTATTTGTTGTTGTTGTTGTTGTAGTTGTCATTGTTGTTTTAAGCAGGCCCTGGCTGAGTTTGAACCCACCAGCCCCGGTGTACATGGCCAGCATCCTAACCACTGAGCTATGGGTGCTGAGCCTTGTACATGGATTTTCTTCTGCCCCTGCCATTCCTGAGACAGCAAGATGGATCCTTCCTCTCCTTCCTCCTCCTTAGCCTATTCAATGTGAAGACAGTGAGGACAAAGACCTCATGATGACCCACTTCTACTCATAATGAATAGTGAATATATTTTCTTTTCCTTATGATTTTTTTTGAGACAGAGCCTCTAGCTGTCACCCTGGGTAGAGTGCTATGGCATCACAGCTCACAGCAACCTCCAACTCCTGGGTTCGAGGGAGTCTCCTGCCTCTGCCTCCCAAGTAACTGGGACCATAGGCGCCCACCACAATGCCTGGCTATTTTTTGGTTGCAGCTGTCATTGTTGTTTGATGGGCCCAGGGTGGATTTGAACCTGCCAGCTCAGGTGTATGTGGCCTTAGCCGCTTGAGCCACAGGCACGGAGACCCCTTATGATTTTCTTAATTACATTCTTTAGCTTGCTTTACTGTAAGAATGCAGTAGATAATACACATAACATGCAAAATGTGTTAATCCACTGTTGATGCTATCATAAGCCTTCTGGTGGATGGTAAGCTATTGGTAGTGAAGTTTGAGGGGAATCCAAAGTTATACTGGTATTCTTGGCTGCACAGGCTCAGCACCCCTAACCCTGGAGTTGTTCAAAAGTCAGCTATATGGCTATTGATAAGTTAGTCAGCTGACAGCTTGTCACCTAGTAGCCAATAAACTTGATTTTACTTTAAGTTGGCACAAACCTGAGCAGCAAGTGCTATAAGATGTAGAGATGGGATGACTCCATCCCTCCTCCAAAGAGACTAAGCCACCAAAAAAAGAAAAAAGTAGTTGGGGGAGTTACATTTTTGAAAATGGAAGAGTGGGCTGAGTGTGGTGGCTCACACTTGTAATCCCAACACCCTGGGAGGCTGAGGCAGGTGGACTGCTTGAACAAAGTGAGACTCTAGTCTCTACAAATAGAAATATTAGCCAGGCATTGTGGCAGGCACCTGTAGTTTCAGCTACTTGGGAGACTGAGGCGAGAGGATCATTTCAGCCCAAGAGTTTGAGGTTGCTGTGAGGTATGATGATCCCATGGCACTCTACCCGGGGTGACAGAGTGAGACTTTGTCTCAAAAAAAAAAAAATAATGGCAGAGTAGGTAGATTGGATCAACCAACCCTTTAAAAACAACTAAAATGAAATCACTTTTAAAACAATAAAGAAATGACAAAGAATGCCAGGAAAATTCTTGGAGCAGGGAAGAAAGCACAGCTCTGGGGGCACCTAGAGGGCTTCTGTAACACCAGATTATGGGGATACATGTGACTGACCAGGGCAGTGGTCAGAGGTCACTGCACAGGGTCATCAGAGTGCAAGTCCTTTGAGAGGACTCCTCTCATTACAGAGGAACTCAGAAGGCTGGACTGTCAGCAAGATGGAGCTGGAATCAAACTCAACACACATCCCCCCCACTATCATACACTTCTTACCATCCCAGAGCACTGCAGGGAAATTGATGTTGCTCTTAGGGGAATAAGAAAAAAAGAAAGGGTAAAACCTGGGGAAGATGCCACACAGGGCCAAAGATCAGCCCTTTCTAAAATTCTGAATTTGAATACATGTACTCTGAGGAAACAAAAAATAACTCAAGCCCTGAACTGTGTCTAGAGCGGTCTCCATCTTAGTGTCCATGTGTCCATGGCAGACATAGATGCAAATTCTTCCAACTTCATCCTGTGCCTCAAACACTCTCCATAAATGATTTTTTAATTAACATTTCTCTTTTTCCTTCTTCTTCTTCTTCTTTTTTTTTTTTTTGAGATAGATTCTCACTCTGTCTCTCTGGATAGGGTGCCATGGCATTCTAGCTCATAACAACCTCCAACTCTTGGACTCAAGCCATTTTCTTGCCTCAGCTTCCCAAGTAGCTGGGACTACAAGTGCCCACCACAATGCTGGGCTAGGGCGTGCTTGTGGCTCAGTGAGTAGGGCGCTGGGCCCATATACCAAGGGTGGCAGGTTTGAACCTGGCCCCGGCCAAACTGCAAAAAAAAAAAAAGAAGAAAGAAGGAAATACATCCACACACAATGCCTGGCTAGGTTTTCTATTTTTAGTAGAGATAGGGTCTCACTCTTACTCAGGCTGGTCTGGAATTTCAGGCAATCCACCTGCCTTGACCTCTTAGAGTGCTAGGATTATAGGCATGAGTCATTGCATCTGACCTTTTTCTTTATTTCTTTTTCTTTAACAGAATCTCACTCTGTCACTGAGGCTGGAGGGCAGAAGTTCTATCACAGCTCACTGCAGCCTCGAACTCCTGGGTGCAAGTGATCCTCCTGTCTCAGCCTCCCCAGTAGCTGGGACTATAGGTGTGTACCACTGTGCCAGCTACAAATGATTTTTTAAAGGCAATGCTTAGCATGTGGGGCGTAAACTGCCACACTATGAGAAGACCAGAGGGCAGAAAATACCGACAGGGAATATGTGGGGACCTCAGCTAGTCCTTAAAAGACTGAATTTTGCTAATAGCCTTGTGTGTGAGCTTGGATGAGGACGTTGAGTTTCAGAAAAGTGTCTAGCTGACACCTTGACTCCAGCCTTGTGAACCTCAGAATCTGAGCTAATATGGGTCATTACAAGATGATTTGTTATGTGCAATTAGATAATTGATACATCAAATAACTAGGAGTATAATCAATTTCTTTTAGAGATGGTGCTTTTTGGTCCACAGTTAAAGTGACTAATAAATAAGCCAATTAATAAACAATTAGCCAAAAACTGTACCTTCCTTACTTTTCAATGGCACAAGACCGTTCTTTTTTTAAATTTTTATTATTATTATTTTTTGAGACAGAGCCTCAAGCTGTCCGCCTGGGTAGAGTGCTGGGGCATCACAGCTCACAGCAACCTCCAACTCCTGGGCTCAAGCGAGTCTCCTACCTCAGCCTCCCAAGTAGCTGGGACCAGAGGCGCCCATCACAACACCCGGCTATTTTTTGGTTGCAGCCGTCATTGTTGATTGGCGGGC
>CAUYTI010033859.1:0-21855 GCA_963575145.1 Galago senegalensis
TGTGGCGGGCGCCTGTAGTCCCAGCTACTTGGGAGGCTGAGGCAGGAGACTCGCTTGAGCCCAGGAGTTGGAGGTTGCTGTGAGCGTGATGCCATGGCACTCTACCCAGGGGGACAGCTTGAGGCTCCGTCTCAAAAAAAAAGAAAGAAAAATAACTGTCCAGTGGGAAGTGGCCAAATCCTATCTTCTGTTAAGTGTGGATCCGGTTGGGCTGCAGAGTAGAGCACAGCCTGTGGGGGTCACCTGCAAAGGTGACCAAAGCCAGATGCTGTGAGATTGGTGCTCCCTACACTGTCTATGGAGCATCTGAGTGGAAGCCCTGTTGCTCCTTATCTCACTGCTGGTTGAAGCAGAGACAGCCTGAAGATGCAAAGGGACATGGGGGTAATGAGATCTGGCCTGGAGGGTCAAAAGCTGAGCCTGCCTGAGCTGTAGGGGCTTGAAGTCCAGGCCTGGTGGCCCAGCACAGGCAGCTTCCCTAGAGGTCAGGAAAGTTTTGGAAGAAGGTTCTAGGCACACTGTGTGTACAGTGCAGAGAAGTCTTATTTCCTGGGGCTCCTGTCAAGCCTGGATGCGCTGCCCCTCCACACACTCGTCTGTGTGCCATACCTGTTGTTCTTACGTGGTTCAGATTATTAACAGTTGAATATTTTGCTGCTAAACCGAGTCCTAGAACCTTTTGTATAGTTTTTCACTTTTCCCAGGCAAGGGGACATGGCCTCGCATGTGCCCGTCACGGCCCCCACTGAGGGCATCCTCCCCTCCAGCCTCAGCACAGGCAGCTCTGCACTCCCGCCCCGTCTGCTGCCGAGCAGGCCTGGCTTCTCCAGGGACACGGGGCTTAGTCCACAACCTCGGGATTCTCCAGTGGTGCAGCACATTCCCTGGTACACAGGGCACATTAGTGTTTAGGATTTTAAGGTCTTGGCCTCAGGGGGCTCATTCTGCCCCGTTACTTTGGGTGTGGATGGCTCAGCGAGACCATGGATTCCAGATGAAGTATCGTCACTCGGCACGTTGAAGGCACCATCCCACGACCTGCCACCTCCCACGCAGCCACTGAGTCCCCCTGTATGTGACCTAGCTTGCCTTTTTCTCCTTTTCTATTAATCTCAAGCAGCCCTTGTTGGCCTCACTTTAGTCCTAGTTTCTCCAAGTTGACAAGGAGGCGCTCTGGCCTCTTCTCCCCGGCACTATGCTAGTGCTTGGCGGGCCCTTTAAGTCTGCTTCTTGCAAACATCCTGTGTTTCGTCTTTGAGAATCTGGTTCTCTCCATCTTCCACCTTTCTTCCTGAACTAACAATTCGCACGTTGGACTGCCCAGACCAGCCTCCGGGCTTCCTTCTTACCGGGCACTCTTTGTTTTCTGGAAAACGTCCACTGTCTTCAAGCTCTTCTCTTGGGTGTTTTTTTCAAGCTGTGATCGTTTTAATTTTCAAAAGCTTTTTGCTGGTCCTTTGTCGTTTTGAGGAAGCCGCATCCTGTTTTTCTGCTATTGGTGCAGCATTGTTCCCTCCCTCTGAGCATCTTGGGGTTTTGTTTTGTGTTTCCCTTGGAATCCTGGATTAGTTCTGTTTTCTCCCAGCCTCTGCCCAAGCTCGTTCTCTGTGTGCCCTGGCCCTTTCCTGTTAGCAGCTTTCCCTGATGTACTGATCACAGCAGCAGCGAGCTGCCTGGCAGGCCTGTGGGATCCAGCTTACCCTGCAGGTGCCTGTGGAGGGCGCCCTTTCCTGACAGCAGCTGGCTTGCTTTGGACAGGTGGAGAAGGCCCAGAGGCCATGCTGACTACCCGTACCCCCTGCTCTGTGCCCAATTCTTTGATTCCAGAATCTTCCAAGAATAAACTACCCCTTTTCTCCAGGGTGAGGAGGGGTACCTAGGTGTCTGACCTGCTCTCGGGAGACCTCTTTCCAACCCACTTTCATGTCTAGACCTGCTTCAGGTCTTCCTTGGTGCTCCACAGGACCCTGGGAGGCAGTGTGGCCTACATGGCCATTTCACAGGTGGGAAGGTGGAGGCTGAGGATCCCTGACAACACCCAGGAGTCGAAAACATCACAGTGAATTACAACCTATTGGGCTGTACTCAAACACTCACGAGAGCTCTTATTAATGGAGAACCTCCTGTGTCTCTGCCCTGGGCTCAGATCTAACTCACTATTATCCCCATTTCATAGATGGGGAAACTGAAGCCCAGAGAGGTTGCTCAGGAACCCATAGGTAGCAAACAATGATCGTATTATTAATAATGTCATTACTAGCTATTCATTGGTAACAATGCTACTGGCTGTGCAATGGAGGGGCTTCCCTCCAACTCACCTGATCTTCCGTAGGCAAGGCACAGATCTTGTGAGGACCAAGCACGTTCACACCATCCTGGCTCCCTGCAGCCCTGTAGGAGAAAGGTTGGCTTCTGAGTGTGTGTCTGCACTGTGGCCACCAGAGGGTGCCACGAGACAGCAGATGCCCCTGAGCTGCTCAGGCCACCACCCAGTCCTTCATCCCCAGCTCATGGACCTGGCAGGGCCACACCCATAGCATGCTGGCAAGGCCTCTGTGCTCAGCAGGCACTGACATGAGAAATTGGTGGTTTGTGCTGTGAGAGCTAAGAGCAGCAGTGAGATGACATGCCAAGGTGGACATCCTGGACGAGGGGTCAGGGAAGGGCCCCTGAGGGCGGGGAGGGGGCTGCATCAGGGCATGTGCAGAGGTCCTCGGGCAGTGCCCCTGGGGGGCAGTGAGTTTTAATCTCTTTGGTGTCAATGTGGAGTTACAGCTGGTAAAACCACAGAATGCTGGGTTCAGAGAAGGTGCTGAGAGTTGGAGGTGCTAAAGGACGGGCTGGCCGTTTACCCCAAAGCCCTAGAGCAAAGGAGACAGGCTTCAAGATAAGTGACTTCAAAAACATGTCCATCTGGAAATGGAATATGAGGGGTTCTGGGGGTGTGTGCACATAGTCTGTCTCTGGTCTCTGCCTGGGTAAGGCCCAGCTGACCATCTGCAGCAGCTAGGGGACAGTCACAGTCTGGGTGGCCTGGAAGGCTGGCTTTGGCCCTACCCTACTCCTCAATGTTGTCAGTGCTATGAAGTCCTCTGCTTTGTCCAAGGAGGACACCTCCCCCAGAAAAGCTTACAGGAGCTGGCCAGGCCTGTGGGAAACAAAGCATACTTGCTGGGGCTTTTGCCTGTTTCCCTCTGGCCAGGCCTGTGGGAAACAAAGCATACTTGCTGGGGCTTTTGCTTGATAGAACCAGGCAGAGCCATCCTGCACAGCTACACACACACCTGGCTAAGGTGGCCGGCTCCAGAAGAGTGGGCAGGGCTGTTCCCACACCGCCTCCCCTCCCCGTTCTGGGGTGATAAGTGGAGCTGAGTGCCTCCCTCCCTCCACAGCCCGCTTCCCTTCCTGCCCTGAGCCCCTAGCCCACCTTAGAGTGCCACACCCACCTAGGAAGCCCTCCTTAGTCACCCAAACCATGGCTCAAACGAGCTGTTTCAGTTTCCCCAGGATAGTGGTGTTCTAACTGTCCTCCTCCCTGGACCAGGGGCATCAGTGCCACCAGGAACTAGTTAGAAATGGAAATTCTCAGCCCCTCCCCAGGTCTCCTGAATCAGCTGGGCCAGGTAGTCTGTTTTAACAACATGCTCTGCCCTGGGCCATGGGATTGGAGAGAGCCAAGGTCTCCCTGAGTAGAGGGGAGCAGGCCTCAGGGCAGCCAGAAGCCACCAGCTGTGGCCGTCCACCTGGCATCCAGGATCCCAGCCCCAGGCTCACTGGCTGTGTGACTCAGCCCAGGCATTTCCCTTCTCTTCACCTCAGTTTTCTCATCTATGAAATGGCACAGTAACACCTGCTAGGAGCAGCAAAAACTGAGTCTCGAAAGGTCCAGGGGGTGCTCAGCGCATTGTTGGCAGTGATTATTATGGGATGGCCTAGGGACGGGTTTTGCAGCCCAGGTGAGACTGCAAGGCAGACAAGTGAGCAGCAAGTGGGAGGTTAAATTCCTGGCTGATCTTGTTTACTCCTTCCTTTTTTTTTTTTCTGGATAACATGGTATTCACAGTTAAGACAGCCTTGCAGTCTTTTGTGGGTTTTTTTTTTTTTCTTTTAGACCAAATAAAAACTTAACCAACTAAACAAAACCAAGTCCATTTATAACAAAGTCCACCAGTGCAAACATTTACAATCTCCCCAGAAAGCGTTTTATCCAAGGCAGAGCGAGGCCTGCGGGATTTTAAGAGGCTGCAGCTCTTGTCTTTAAAACCACTAGCATCTTCATGTTTGTCTGGGGCTTTTTCTCCGCGTGGAGGTACTTTTCCATCTGTCCTCCTTTTTCCCAGTAAAGCCTGAGGAGGTGAGGGGCAGCCCTCTCCCAGGTGCTTGGACCAAACGTGGACACTCCGCCCAGGTCATCTTGGGCTGAGGCTGCAAGCTGGTGGCCTTGACCCAGATCTGCCCCTGATGGCATTGGTGAAATACCACTAGTCAGTTGCTAAGATCTGCAAATCAGGAGATGTCACCTGAAATTCACATTCACCACTTCCCTGGGCACCAATTCCTCTGGCCAAATTGGCTGGTGCCAGGGAGGGACTGGTAGGACAACATCTGAGTCGTTTTTTGAAAAATATTGAGATAGAATCCACGTAACATAAAACCATTTTAAAGTGAACAAATCTGTGGCGCTTAGTACAATATATCCACAAACTCCACCCTAGTTCCAAAATGCCTTCAGCACCCCGGAAATAAGCCCTGCCTCGCTAGCAGTCCCCGTTCCCCCACCACAGACCTGCTGTCCACAGATTGGCCTATTCTGGACCCCTTGTGTAAGGGTCCACACAGAGCGTATGTCCTCTGGTGCCCGACTTCTGTCACACAGCCCAGCCGTGTCACCCCTCATCTGTCTCTACCGCTAATACTACATCATGTGTGTTTGTCTAGAGCGTATGTATCTGTCACAGTACTGTGCAGCGGCCTCCACAGCAGAGCAGACAGACCCGGTTCCCTCCTCTGCTGGCCCCATGGGCTCCCTGTCACCTTGACCACTCAGATCGGCAGCAAACATCCTTCCCGGGTGCAGGGTCTCTGATGGACAGCAGGCTGCCCGTGCTTGCCTTCCTAGCTGCACGCTGTGTTTCATTAGAAAAATGTGTGTTTAAATTTTCCACTTTGAAATAATTTCAGACTTGTGCAGAGTGGCCACCATAATGCAGAGATCCCTAGGCATACCTTACATGGGTTCCCCAAATGCCCACACCACGTCTGACCCCTGGGTAATTCCTGGAACCAGGCAGAGACGGCAGGTCGACTCATACACAGCCTTCTCCAGATCTTGCTGTCGGCCCTGGGACCCTCCTGCCTGGGTCCCACTGTCGTCCCATCTCCTCGGACTCCTCTACCAGCAATGGTCCCCCTGTCTTTCCTGACTGGTATTGCCCAGTTATTTGAGGCTTTCCTGGGAACAGAAATAGGTCCTGCTGTGTCTAGGGGAATTTCAGTCCCCTCTTGGCTCATTTCCAGGGGAAGCAGATCCCAATGAAGGGAGGGAAGTGGGGGGTGGGGGGAGACTCAGGCCTCCCCAGCTGCCTACAATACCGTGGCAGAGACATGCGCTCTAGACAAGAACTGGGACTTCATGGGGGCCCCAGGGAGGGGCTGAGTGAGGCCCAACCTTGTCCTTCCCTGGAGGCTGAGGGAAGCCCCCCCCCCCACCGTGCCCCAATAAGCAAGGGTTCCTGAGAAGTCAGCAGGGCCAAGGGGCCTCAGTGGTAGGGGCTGCTGGGGCTGTAGACGCTGAGCCCAGCTTCAAGCTATTAATGGGAAAAAACCAAAATCCATAAAATAACTTACGGGGTTTTATTCTGAGCCAATACAAGTGACTGCGGCCAGGGGATATGTAAACCCAAGGCTTGAGTAAGCGGCCCTGAGGTGGTCGGGTTACAGTTGGTCTCACACATTTCAAGGAGACAGGAATTTCAGATTAAGCCATAAATCAATAGGTGGAAAGTACATATTGGTTCAGCCTGGACAGGTGGGACATCTTGAAGCTGGACTTACAAGTCACAGGAAGATTTACGGACACTTTAATTGGTAACTGGCTGAGAGTGAAGCTTTGCCTAAAAATTTGGAGTCAATAGGAAAGAATGCTTAAGATAAGGAAGGCTGCTAATCATAGCACAGGCCCCAAATACACAGTGACGTGTGAAGCAAATGGACAGCCTGGGCACCTGACCTGACCCTCAAGCTCACACGACCTTAGGTCCTGTCTATAGTTGCCACAGAGTGTCAGTTTTGTCAGCTGTATGATTTTTTTTTTTGATACAGTTTCACTCCGTCCAACCTGGGTAGAAGGCTGTGTCATCATAGCTCACAGCAACCTCAAGCTCTCAGGCTCAAACCATCCTCCTGCCTCAGCCTCCCGAGTAGCTGGGACTACAGGCACCTGCTACAACACCTGACTATTTTTAGAGATGGGGTCTTGCTCTAGCTCAGGCTGATCTCAAACTCATGAGCTCAAGCGATCTACCCGCCTTGCTCCCACCCCCGAGTGCTGGGATTACAGGCATGAGCCACTATGTCCGGTCTGATCTCTGTAATGTTAATGTTGTATCTGAACTCCAGCAGTGGGAAGAAGCTTAGAGAAGTGGGGGGAAGCCTGGGGAGGAGACAGTCATAGCAGAAACAGTCACAGCAGCAACCAGGGAAAAGACCCTCTGCTCACGCCCTGCTCCCCACCCAGCCCTTTTGTGTGCTAACTCCTCAAAGAAGTTCCACCAAGTGGGGGCAGTGAGGGGTAAAGCCAGGCTTGGTTGAGAACCTGAACCCTTGGAAGCTAGTGCCTTTTCTTAAAAAGTTTCTAATTTGAAAATTAACAAGTATATGTTTTGAGTGGGTTGTACATAGGGTCCAGGATGCCAGATGTCCCCAAGGCTGGACCAGCTCCAAGCACACCCAAGCCAGTAGGTGTGTACACCGATACACAGATATGCTTAAACATGTGTTATCTCGTAACAGTACCCTAATGCTGTTCTGTTTTTCACATCAGAGAGCGTGGCCCTTCCACCTGCTGCCCTGCTGTGTGGCCAGGCCATACCTAAAGGGATGAGGCCCAAACCCCCTTGTCTCTGTGACTCTCAGTGGGGGCCAGCCCCACTCACTCCCACACCTGGCTGGCCAAGCCCTGGACCAGTGCTGGCCCAGAAAGGGAAAGCAGAGATATTATCTGTTTTTCTGGTACAAACCTCCCAAGGCCAGCACCTTCCAGGATTTTTTTTTTTTTTAATTTGGAGACAGGATCTCACCATGTCTGCTAGATGCTAAGTTCTACCTCCTGAGTTCAAGCATCCCTCCAGCCTCAACCTCCCAAGTAGCTGGGACCACAGGTGCGAGCTCCTGCACCGGCCCAGGTCTTTGTTTTCCGAACACTGATCAGTGATCTGTGCTTTGCAGACTTGATGTAAACGCTTGTTAATTGAGTGGCTGATAAAACGAAGGCCCCTGTCTCACTCATCGTGAAGGCCCAGCTCAGACATCACCTCCTCTAGGGTCCTGGTTACCCCAGGCAGGGTTATGTCCCTCCCTTAGTCCCACAGCCCCTTCACCCTCGTCAGAGCACCTAAGCCCCATGTGTGACCGGCAGGGGCTGTGTCAATCTCCGACACCAGACTGGATTCCAAACCCCCTGGCACTGCCACCTGCTGGCACGTGGTGAGGAATGAGCGGATGACCCATATCACCAGCACCACGTCTATTGTGGCCTATGAGGACGACAGGCAGGAGGGGCTCTGCGAGGGTCCACAGCCCCATATGGGGGAGCAGGCGGTTGACCCCACCCCAGTGTTGGTCCCACGCTGGTCCTAGCTGGAGGGTAACAAACGAGAGTGAACATGTGAGGGACAAGGAGGTCAGGGAAGGAGGGTCCTGGGTTCAGGGACACTGGCATGGAAGCTGAAGACGGGGATGGTGGGGATGAGGTGGGGTAGCGTTATTCCAGCTCATGCCACATAAGTGCTAGGGTTGAAGTTCAACCAAGATCCTCGGCAATGGAAGGACGGGGACGGAGGCGGAGACAGTGCGACTGCTGCAGAAGACCCTCCCCACCCTGCTCCCCCACTGCCCCAGGGCCGGGACCACCGTGCTGGCCTGGCCACAAAGTTGAGGTTGTCATTCGCCCTTGCTCACCTCCTAGCACACTGGGAGGGGCACAAGGACGCGCTCACCTAGGGGAAAGCTCTAGAGAAGATACAAATCTTCAGCTAAAAGAGAACGAGATGACAGGAGCTGAGGGGTCCAGCCAGCTGGTTAGACAGGCACACATGTGAACACAGGTAAAGAATATTTGTCCTGGCTGATGTCCTTTTCCTCCTCCTCTGCTCTCCAGTGAGATTCGGCTTCTCCCAGGCTGGCTCCACTTCCAGGCAGAATTGGGGGGCAGGGCAGAGGGAAACAGGACCCATTGAGGCAGGAGAAGGCAGATGAGGTGGCTTCCCTTCCCAATGGGGAGTCCAGACTGAGATGAGGTCAGGGGAAAAGGAGCAAAACTAGAGAGAGTGAGCACCTTCTCCTGATACAGGCAGAGGCTAGAGGTGGGCAGGAAGGGCCAGGAGGCAGAAGGGAAGGCTGGAGGCAGACGAACGTTCTGGGGGGTGCAGATCAGGGGTTCTGGGGCCAGCGTCAGATATAGGAGAATCAGGGAGGAGAAAAAGCAGGATTTCCAGAAAACTAATTGTGGGTTACAAGTGTTCCTTTCAACATTTTAGGGTAGAGCAAGTTAAAACCCAGATTCTTCTCCACCCCCTTCCAGCAGCCCGACCATGCCGGCTTCTTTGCACTCTCCAGACTGGGTTGCCTGGACTGCGGCCCCCATCAGGGTTACACCTGTAGACCTGCGGGAATAATCCCCATGATAATGGAGAGGTTGGGGCTATCATTGCTCGCATCCAAGATGAGGAAACCGAGGCATGAAGAGGTCATGTGCATTTCCAGGTTCAAAGCTAGAAAAAGGCTGAGCCAGGACAAACTCTGGGTTTTCCTGACCCTAAATCCTGACCTCTTTTCCCTACCCCGCTGTGTCCCTGGGGAGGATCCTATAACACTGAATCATCTCTTTTGCAGAGCTGAATATTGCGGGCCAAATCTGAGTGACGTTTGCTGTTTCCCCTGCGAAGTTTGTCCTTACGCGAGGGCCCTCCTGCTGCCTGATCCTGGCACAGCCCTCTGTCCGCTGGGGTGGGGCTGCTCTGAGCATGGAACAGAAATGCAGATAATGCAAAAGCTCTCATTCATCTTTGTGGTAAAAACACAGGACAGTTTAAAGATGTATAATGTGACAATGCCATTGCTGGCATGGATGGGAGATGAGCACACCCCCCCCCATCTGTGTTGGTGGAAGTTTAAATCTGCATTACATCCAGGGCACAATTTGGCTCTAGGTATGAAAGGTCTTGAAAACACAAAGCCTTTGTCTCAGCAGCTCCACTCTAGAAGCACAGATGACCTCAGGAAATAACCTCGCTTGACACACAGTACAGGTATTCCCACTCTCACATCCACTGACCCCAGATCAAGGCTCCCATGTGGCCAATGGAGTTCAGATCTGATTAAAAGACCAGGTCTTCTTCCCTGGGCTGCTCTGGCTTCCCCCGGCATGGGACAGCATTTTGGCTAGTTTTTAAAATAGCATCTAATTATACATACACGTCTCTTTTTATGTTGGGACTTGGCTTCCAATGCCTAAAGCCACGGAATTTTCAACCTGGAGAAGACCTCGGGGGTTTTCTTGTCCAACATTTCCCAAAGTGCGTCCCCCACAGGAAGGTTCACGGGCATGTGGAAACAGATGTTTGCATGATTAAGCTTGGGGATATGGGACATCCTCCCTGCAGGACCGCTCAGCCCCTTTGCTGGACGCTGGGCATGCCCAGTGTCCACAAGACAGACATGAGCAGAGGATGCGATGTTTCCACACCTTCTTGGCCACTATGTTGGTCTCCTGCAGCTCTTGGGACAAATGACTACAAACTGGGTGGCTTCAAACAACAGAAGTGCCCCCTGTCACATTCCAGAGGCCGGAGTCAAAAGAGAGGTGTCAGCGGGCTGGGCTCCCTCTTGGAGACTTCTCCTTGGCCTTCTAGCGTCTGTCTGGTGGCTGCTGGCGGCCCTCGGCATTCTTGGCTTGTGGCTGCCTCCGCCCACACTCAGCCTCTGTCTTCACATCATTTCCCTCCCCCACCTCTCACAAGGAGACAGGTAACTGCACAGAGAGCCCACCTGGAGACCCAGGGCAATCTCCTCCTCCTAAGATGTTGAAGTCGATCGCAATTCTGCCATATCATCGGTTTTGGGGATTAGAATGTGGACACGTTTTAGGGGACCGCCACTCAACCCCCTGCAGCCACTGGGCACCCCTAGCCTCCTCTGGACAAGGCCTCTGAGGAGAGGACTCTCCAGCCAACATGGGGTAGAAACTGCTGGGTCCTGCCTTGCTTATTTACAGGTGGAAAACGGAGGCCTCAGGCAGATTGGAGACATGCTTGGACCCGGGGTTGGTGTGTGTCAGAGGTGGCTCCCAGCCCTTTTAGTGGCCACACGGCCTCCTGGGTGGTCCCAACGTGGCGTGGTCCAGTCCTCCACGTAGTCCTCTAGGACCAGGACTACGGAGATGGGACCAGTGCATTTGGGCCGCTCTCCTCGGCCAGGTGCTCAGTTCATCCCATATGTGCTGAGGTTACTTTGCCCACCCCCAGATGTCGTTTATCCCTGGGTGTCAAATGTGACTGTGAAGCTCATTTGACAGATAAGGAAACTGAGGACTACAGTGGAGGAATCGCCCCTCCAGTGCAGCCCAGCTGGGATCCTCCCAGAGAAAGTTCTGCTTCCCAGGATGGCCCACAAGGCCTTTGTACCTGGCCTCAAGCCCTCCCCTCTGAGACATCCCAGACTCCTGTCCCAGGGACCCAACACCCCAAACTGCAGCCCCCACACGCCCTGCCGGACGGGTCCTGCCTCACTGTGAACATACCCAGACCCTCAGCGGGTCGTTCCTCCCTTGGGGCCCAAGAGTCCTCTTCCGGAACATGAGGTGCAAGGGCTCCGAGGAGGCCACAGGCCTTGTGGTCATGGTTGGCTGTGCCCCCCAGCCCCTGGAAGCTCTGCAGACACCATCCCCACATACAACCCCCCACAGGGCCTTCCTGGCAGTGGGCGTGTGCCTGGGGTGCTCTAGGGAGGAACAGGGTGGATGTGCCTGGCCTGACCCCTTCCTGGGAGGGGGCACCACAGAGGGGGCTGCCAGCAGACAACAGTGCAGAAGTGTGGTCTGCACAGGGCAGGAGGTGTCATCTGGGTGGGGACCCTTCTGTGGCTTTCAGTGGCTTCATGTCCTGGGCTGGGCTGACCCGTTGGGCTCAGTGAGTCCTGTGGGCACAACCTCAGACCTGGAGCCTGTTTCTGTTTCAACAGGTCTGAGGACAGTTCATGCCCATGAAAAAGAGCTATGTGGCCCAGGCTGGAGTCACATGCCAGCCCACTGGGCCACAGCGTCCCTTCCCAAGCTAGCCACATAGCAGGTTACAGAGCCAGAGTGAACCATCCTAATTTGAGCTCTAAAATTTCTTGTGAACCTCTCCCTTTTTCTGGGAATTCAAAGGATTTGGTCCAACGCTTGGGCAAGGAGGCGGCCAACCTGCTTCCATGGAACTGGGGGAACTAGGTGCCATAAGGTGTAGCCATCAGCTGGGCTCTCTCCTTCCCTTGGAGGGGACCCTGGGCAAGGTGTACAGCTGCTGGAGCCTCAGTTTTCTCATCTATAACATGGGATGTCACTTCTACAGGTGGTGCTGGGGGAGCTCAGAACCTCTTAGCCTGGGGGAGGGAAGGGATGCTGAGCCCCCATCCTCCTCCCATCTCTTCCTGCTTACCCAGAACAGCTCAGGTCTGTCTTCCAAGTAAAAATTCACTTGGAAATGTGTCTTGGGGCTAACAGGCTGTGAGAAACCCATTGATCAGAAGTCCAGGATCTCATGACTCTATGTCCAGTTGAGGGGCCCTCAGGTTGTGGTCAGAGGGCAGAGATGGGGAGCCTGGGCCTGCCTGGCTTCATTTCCTGCCTTTTGAAGCTGCCCCCCTTGATTTTAGTCATGGGACACTGGCAGACCTGCTACTTGCAAAGTCCCGCCCCAAGTGAACATGTGACCCAGGCCTGGCCAACCACAGGGCTCCCACTCACTGGCCATTGATAGGTCCAAGGAGTAGCCATGTGATCAAATCTAGCCAATCAAGTCCTTCCTTGGGGTTTTTATATTCTCTCTTTTTTGTTTTTTTTAGCAAGCTGAGAAGACCTAAGCTGAGGCCACTCACATCATGTTTCCCACTCCTGGGAGAAAAACCTATCCACTGAAGGAGAAAATGAGGTTCCCCAGAGCAGACAAGACAGAAAGAGATGGAGAGAGTATGAGATTTCAGAGCACTGAGGTCCCTGTTTACAGCCCTGATGGGTCTCAGAGTGGCTTTGGGGCTGCAGCGTCCTCTGGTTTGGGTTTCTGCCACTGACAGCTGTGGGAGTCCTACCTGACCTGGGCCCCCTGGGAAAGGCAGGGAAAGTTTCCTTAGCTGTCAAGGCCGAGTTGGGGCCTTAAGCTTCTAGAGGGCAAGTTTAAGAACTTCAACTTCTGTTTACTTATTTTGCTACATCCTTGCCCTAAGAAACCAAACTCAGTTTGAGGTATCCTGCTTGTGCTCAGAGGGCCCCAACAATGGCAAGAGGGGAGGAGGAAGAGCCAGTTCACTTAGGACTTGACAGTGGGCCAAGGGCCTCACTCTGAATCTCAGTGTGACTGGAGGACCCAGAGGGCTTCATCCCGGCCCAAAGTCACACACAGAGACTTCCAGGCACAATCCGACCTAGGACCCAGCTCCCTTAACTCCAAAGCCCACATCCTCAGGCTTTTGAATTTCATAAAAACTCAAAAGAGTCTTTTGAGAATAACACTGTCCTTTCAGAAACAGGGCAGCTGAGTCCTCCGCGATGAAGGAAGGACACAGTCTGTGAATCAAGGCCAGACTCTGAGTTTGGGTGTGAGGACACCTGATCTTCCTGAGTCTGAGTTTGGGTGTGAGGACACCTGTGTTTCCTCAAGGAAACTTGACTTTGGCAACAGGCAGCAGCAGACAGATGTGAGTGTCCTGGGGCCACCGTGACAAAGTGCCACAAGCTGGGGGCTCATGATGGTGGAAATGTATCCTGCCCCAGCTCTGGAGGCCCAAAGGGCAGAACCACGGTGTTGGTAGGGCCACACTTGCTGTGAGCTCTCCAGGGAGAGATCCCTGCCTCTTCCCTGCTGTCCCTCAGCTTGTATACACGTCACTCTCTGCCTCCATCCTCCTGTGGCCTCTCCTCCACATCTGGGTCTAAATTTCTTTCTTTTTTTTTTTAATAAGCACACCAGTCATTGGATTAAGGCCCGCCCTAATCCACTATGATCTCATCTTAATGAATTACATCTGCAAACGGCCTATTTTCAAAATTAAGGTCTCATTCACAGGTTCCGGGGGTTAGCACTTGAGCATATCTTTTTTTAGGAGACACAATTCAGCCTGGTAGAGTGGGCCGGCATTTTGTGCCCCCCACCATGCTGCCAGCACAGTGTGAGAAACACCAAGCCTTAGGGCTATTCCCCCTGAGCCTGGGGGAACACTGGGGACCGCTGGGGACCCCTGGGCCATCCCGCCTTCCCTGGCAGCTGAGGCTCAGCATGTTTCCCTTTCAAGGAGCAGCTGGCCTGAGGTCAGCCAGCTGTCCAATGGCAAAGCCAGGCCGGAAGGCAAAAGCGTTAAGGCCAAGCCAGGGCTGGGTTATGACCTGGATTCTCCCTGGGGATGGAGCCCAGAGTCCCAACCCCAGTGCAGGAAATGGGTTCAGCCAAGAGAGGAATGAGGGCCCCAGGGTCACCTCCCAGGCTACAGGTGTGGACAGTGCAGCAACCCACCAGCCACACCCGTCCATCACCCTCAGTCCTCTGGACAGGGACCAGAGTTGAGTCCTGGGCAGCTGGTGCTGCAGGGGTCTTGAGAGCCCTGCCAACCCAGATGACACCCTTTCCAGAGGCACTCAGCGACTGGCCTGCAGGCACATGGTGATCACTCAGGGCCGATGTGGGAGCTGGGGCCCTGACCCCTGGTTCTGCCAATGATAGCCTCTAAGCCTTCCACCCACCAAGAGGGCAACCAGTGGTGTCTTTCTGGCTCACATGAACCCAGTGTTGGCTTCATAATGCTTTGATAGTGGCAGTCAAGAAGAAAACGTCACCCATTCAGCAGCCAGACTGAAGCTGAGACTGCTGACTTGGGGAAGGAAGGTTTGGGAGCCAACAGTGATGACACCTGCTGTGCTCTGGATACTTCCTGCACAGGCTGTCATCCAACCCTCCCCAAGAGATGGCGACGCACCCTGCTCACCTGTGAGCAACCAGAGGCTCAGGTGACTTGGAGTCTGCCCAGGGTGTTCCCATCCGCTCAGGCCCCCGTGGGGTGTCAGTTCATCTCTCAGGGCCTCAGTTTCCTCATCTGTGAAATGGGCATCACAGGCCCAGTCTCACAGGAGTGACATCCCAGGAGTAGGCACATCACAGGCGCTCAGGTGACAGAGGGCTTCCTGCGTGACAAAAGTCCATCAGCGTCAACAGCCATGTTTATCGTGTGCAGTTCTGGGGGTCAGAAGCCCAACATGGGTCTCCATAGGGCTGAAATTGGGTGTCAGCAGGGATGGTTCCTTCTGGAAGTTCTAGGGAAGACTCTGCACCCTCCACCTTCAAAGCTGGCACACTACGCCTCGGAACCCGCTTCCAAAGCTGTAAGTCCCTCCCATGCAGCTGGGTAGTGTTCTCTGAATTTAAAGATTAGTGCGATTGGATTAGGCCCACCTGGTAACTCACGCTCTCACAGGTCCTTAACCTCTGTCCCCCCTGCAGAAGCTCTCTGGCCAGGTTAGGCAGCACACACAGGTTCCGGGTAATTAGGGTGAGGACACCTGGCCATCGCCTAACTCGTCTGGCCCCAGGGGAGCTGAGTTGGGTTCCAGAAAGCCAGGGATGCCTGGGCTGGTCTTTGGCAGTTCTTTTTGGAAGAAGAGGATTCCACTAAAACCAGTTCATTCGAGGACCATTTCCCATCTTTCTGCTGTTTTTGACTCTTTTCAAAGAGGCCCTGTCTCGCCAGGGAGACTGGGTCACATCTGCCAAACCTTTGCTTCAAAATAAACCCTACTAGGAAATTTCCATGGGACCAGGCCCGTTTCTCCCTCCACAAACCTGCCTGAAATCCAAAACCTCGCAGGGCTTCCTGGACAGGGCATAGGACCCGACGCTGTGCTGCTTACGGGTTTTCTGTTGTTTTTTTCCTCATCCCCAACTCTCCTCTGGGACACTCAGTAGCACTGTCCCCTCTCTGCGGTGTCCCAGTCCCCGGCTCCCCCCCTGCCATGTGTCCTTTCCCCACTGGGCTGCACCCTGCCCACACCCCATCTCTGATCCCTCGAGGTCGGGGACCAACCTGGAAATTCTGGGAAAGGCTGGCATTCAAGACCACTTTTTTCATCAAAAAAGAAAAACCCACCCTCGGTCCTCAAAAAACATTATTCTGATGCTCAAAGCTGAGTTTGCAGTCTTTTGTATCTGTTCTGTTTCCTCAGCAAGAGGCATCATTTCATGGCCCAGCTGTGTTAGGAGAATGGGTGTTGGCTGGAGGGACCCCAAGAGAAACCCACTGATCTATGTATAACATTCTTTTATTTATTTATTATTTATTTATTTATTTTTTATTGAGACAGTGTCTCACTTTGTGGCCCTCAGTAGAGTGCTAATGCGTCACAGCTCACAGTAACCTCCAACTCTTGGGCGTAAGTGATTCTCTTGCCTCAGCCTCCCATGTAACTGGGACCTCAGGTGCCTGCCACAGTGCCTAGCTATTTTTTGTAGAGACGAGTCTCACTCTGGCTCAGGCTGGTCTCGAACCTCTGAGCTCAGGATAATCCACCTGCCTCGGCCTCCTAGAGTGTTAGGATTACAGGTGTGAGCCACCATACCTGGCCTATGTGTAACATTCTTCTGTGAGCAGCTGTCCAGGAAGAGAGCACATTCGTGGGACAAAAGCTACTGTGGGAAGCAGTGGACACGCGTTAGCCCCTACACACCAGGCCTCTTGGGAAGGACGAAAGACAGTTTCCTGGCTGTCCACCCACACCCCGCACTGTTAACTGAACGCGTACCTGAGTTTCTAAAACTAAAGAAGGAAAAGTCCTTTCTCTTGCTCTTTCCAGAAAAGGTCAAGTGGCTCCACTGACCTATCTGAAATGAAGAAGAAAACAAAGACAAAAAAACAGCTGGGAGAGAAGGCAGCAGGTCGGGGAAGCCAGGAACTTGCCCACGATGTGATGAAGCCCAGTCTCAAGCAGACACACCCCGGGAGGGAGGGAGGGCCAGCCACACTGCTGGGTCCCCGTTGCCTGGCTGGCTGGGGCTTATCTCCCTCCACACAGAGGAGGGCCCGGAACCGCTCGCTGCCTTTGCATCTCCACTCATTGGCCATCAGTCTGGACAGTAACGCACCCCGTCTCCTCTGAGGTCTGAGATGTGAAACTCCTCAGGGAAAGTGAAGGGAGGGTCACCAGACGCCCCCCACCCTTTGCTTGACCTCTGCCAGCCAAGCCCCAGCCAGTCTGTTGGAGAAAACCCAGTCCAGACATGCCTTTTGCTGTCTGGGACTGCAAGGCACCCCTGTGGCCTGTCTGCCTGGTGTCTCCTGGAGGGCATGAGCTGGCCATGCGCCCTCCCAATGTCTCCTGTTGGTGGGAGACTGTGTTACTGCCTTTGCTGGGGGAGAGGCCCCTGTGAGCTATGTCCACTCAGTAGGAGTGGGACAGGCATTCACGGAAGGACTGTAGCTACAGGCTACAGGCTACTGCAAGGAAGGCTTAGCCCCAAGCCCAGGACCTTGAGCAGCTTCTGCAGCCCTGGGCAGCCCACAAACACTGAAGAGTGTGGTTCCCAAGGTGACCACCAGAGGGCGCAGTCATAACCCCATCTCCACCACCCTTCTGAAAACCTTCAATGGCTCCCCATGACTCTTAGGATAAAGGCCAGATTCAGAGCCTGGCTCACAAGGCCACGGATGATCTGGCTGCCAACCTTTCCAGCTTCGTTTCATTTTCCTCCATGTTCTCTGTCCCAGCGAGCCTGGGTTTCTCACAGCTGCTGGAACGTATGACATCTCCTGTGGCCACAGGGCCTTTGCAGGTCCTCTGCATACTCTGAATAAGGCTCTTCCACTCCCCTTCACCTGGACTCCTGATGAGCCATCCTTCATGCCTTACCTTAAATATCAGTCCCAAAGACTCTTACCATAAACGCCTCTGAAGAACGTCATCTGTGTGACATCCTGAAGCCTGCCTTCTCTCTGTGGCCCTTGTCGTAGATGCAGTTCAATCCTGAATTCTGCCGTGGCTTATCCACTGGCTGCCTCCACTGCTGATTCCCCAGGCTTAGCACAGTGCCCGAAGCATAGGAGGTGCCCAGGAAAGCCATACGACTTTGGATGCTGATAGCAGGTTGCCAACAGTAGATATTAGTTGCAGACACCAAATATTTCTGACTTTTTTTTTTTTTTGGAGGGTGAGGATCTGGTAGGATTACACTTTTTGCCCCTTGTGGTGGGGATGTAGCACGCATTCTCCTGCATATCAACAAGAAACAGCATGAGCAGAAGAGAGATGTGTCCCTGCCAGGCTAGAGCACTGAATTGCCTATGTGAGACCCTCTGGCAGTGCGGCTCCCTAAACTGAGGGCCCTGAGTGTCTGTGATGAGCCGAACTCCCTGGGACGGACATGGAGAACAAGCCAAGGAACGAATCTTTCCTGTCTTCAGCTCCCGGGATTTGGGGCTTATTTGTCACAGCTGCACCATGCAGCCACTCCTGACTGATGCGCCACCTTCTGCCCAGAGGCAAGAAAAGCAAGAGAAACCTGGGCCTTGGGGCCAGGACCTGTGAGGGCTCAAAGGTGGCCAGGCAGCAAAGGCCCGGAGGCTGCTGGGAGATGGCTGGTGTGGCTGCAGCTGCAAGTGCCAGGGGTGAGCCCAGACAGGGCGCAGGGACAGGCACTGGAGAGCCTAGTAGGACAGTATGTGAGTCTGGGCATTTGTGGTCTCACTGTGCCTGGTGGTGGAAATCATTATTTAATAGTAATGAATAAATAACAGATTTATATAAAAACAATACATTATTTAATGCATTAAATCAATCAATATGATTGATTTCATCCATTTAATAAATTAAAAAATCAATTGATAAAGGTAATAGATTAAATAATAATTAAGAGCCCAGAGAAGAGTATATTCCCCCCCCCCCCACAAAAGGTACTTTCTACTTGGCCAGAAATTCACTATTAGAGTGTCATTCCTTTGGCTTGTGACAAGGCACAGGCAGAAGTGGGTGAAGGGTGATGGGCCTGGCAGCCCCGCTCAGTGGCTCTGAGGTGGAGTATGGACAGAGACCAGGATGGCCGGAGAGATATGCCCTGAGAGGGGCTCAGGAATGGCTGTGGCTGCTGGAGGGGGCAGGGTAGGGGGACAGGACAGGAAAGCCAGAGAGGAAATCAAGTTGTGCAAGGGGGGCTGAAGGAGGGGACTGTTCAAATGTGGGTGTTAGAGGTAGTTCGGGCCACTTTCTGTTTCTTACCGAGTCG
Organism: Galago senegalensis; assembly: GCA_963575145.1. Lineage (NCBI taxonomy): Eukaryota > Metazoa > Chordata > Mammalia > Primates > Galagidae > Galago > Galago senegalensis. The sequence goes on from CAUYTI010033859.1 coordinate 18,732, forward strand.
GAGAAATATTTTTCTCCTTTTTAACATCTCTGAATTCAGGGTGCGGCTCAGATCTGATGAAAAGTCATTGCACAGTGGGTTTCAGAGCTAAAAGTCTAGTCCTTACGTGGCCTCCCAGGGGAGCTGGCACTACGGCCCCCACCCTCGGTGGCACGGAGAAAGATAGGCTGCTCACCGCAGGTCCAGGAGTGATTAGGAGGAGTTGGACTCCGAAGAGGAAGGAGATGCCCATACCCCATAACCCACCTGCTCCGCTTGTGTTTTCCTGGTTATGTGGTCCCTGGGGCTCCCCAGCAGGAGTCTGGTGGGGGTCAGTCTGGAAGCCCTTCCAGTAAGTGACAAGTGACAGGAAATGCCCTGAAGGCCTGCCTCCTTCCTCTGGAGCTCAGGGTGACTAGGGCTTTGTGACAGGGCAGCCTGCACCTGAGGGAGTGTGTTGCTTGCTAGGGGCGCCATCCACACACCCACTGCATCCATGGTCACGGTCAGAGTCTCCCTGAGGCTCTCACAGTGCCACAGGCCCCAGTATTGGGGAAGAGCACAGGACTGTTGGCCCCGCGGGCCCTGGTCCCAGTCCTGCCCTCAGGCTGTCCCCCAGTGTGGTGATGCCTGCAGACATCCTTGTCAGCCCCCACATGGCTCTTGGTATCTCACACCTTCCACTGTCTGTGTAGTCAGCTCAGAGCACCAAGGTGGAGGCTGAAGATGGGAGCCTGGTACCTGTGTCCTCCCTGTTCCCAGAGAGCTTCACCTCTCTCTGTGACACCCACAGCTTGAGGGGTCAAGGCTTGTCCTGGGGTGGGCAGTGGGGTAGGGACAGCCTGGGGACGTGGTCCACTCAGGTCCTGGCTTACCTCATACTGACAGCCTGGCAGGGAGGGAAGGCAGGCTCCAGCTCAGAGGCCAGGCCTGACCCTTAGCACCCACTACTCACCCATGGAAATATCAAGGAACATGGAGACAGCACACGGAGACAGCACACGGAGACAGCACACAAAGACAGCACACGGAGACAGCACAGGGAGACAGCACATTGGCATGGAACCTTGGTGGGTTCTTTACGCCAATGCAGAGGCACTAGTGCGTTATTTTACGCCATTGCAGGGGCACTAGTGCGTTTTTTTCGCCAATGCAGGGGCACTAGCACGTTTTTACGCAAATGCCTAGGCACTAGCGCGTTATTTGCATCAATGCAGAGGCACTAGCGCGTTTTTGACGCCAATGCAGAGGCACTAGCGTGTTTACGCCAATGCAGAGGCACTAGCGCATTTTTTACGCCAATGCAGGGGCACAAGTGCATTTTTTTACGCCATTGCAGAGGCACTAGCACATTTTTTACGCCATTGCAGGAGCACTAGCGTGTTTTTTACACCAATGCAGAGGCACTAGCGCATTTTTTTAAACCATTGCAGGGGCACTAGCGCACTTTTTATGCCAATGCAGATGCACTAGCGCGCTTTTTTACGCCAATGCAGGGGCACTAGTGTGTTTTTTTACGCCATTGCAGAGGCACTAGCACATTTTTTACACCAATGCAGAGGCACTAGCGCGATTTTTTACACCATTGCAGGGGCACTAGCGCATTTTTTACGCCAATGCAGAGGCACTAGCGCGTATTTTTACGCCATTGCAGAGGCACTAGCGCATTTTTTTACGCCAATACAGAGGCACTAGCGCGTATTTTTACGCCATTGAAGAGGCACTAGCGTGATTTTACACCAATGCAGGGGCACTAACGCATTTTCTTATGCCATTGCAGGGGCACTAATGTGTTTTTTTACACCATTGCAGGGGCACTAGCGCGTTTTTTACGCCAATGCAGGGGCACTAGCGCAATTTTTTACGCCATTGGAGGGGCACTAGCGCGTATTTTACGCCAATGCAGAGTCACTAGCGCTTTTTTATGCCATTGCAGGGGCACTAGCGCGTTTTTTTATGCCATTGCAGGGGCACTAGCGCGTTTTTTACGCCAATGCAGGGGCACTAGCGCAATTTTTTACGCCATTGGAGGGGCACTAGCGCGTATTTTACGCCAATGCAGAGTCACTAGCGTTTTTTTATGCCATTGCAGGGGCACTAGCGCGTTTTTTTATGCCATTGCAGGGGCACTAGCGCGTTTTTTTACACCATTGCAGGGGCACTAGCGCATTTTTTATGCCAATGCAGAAGCACTAGCACGTTTTTTTACGCCAATGCAGGGGCACTAGCGCATTTTTTACGCCAATGCAGGGGCACTAGCGTGTTTTTTTACTCCATTGCAGGGGCACTAACGCGTTATTTATGCCAATGCAGAGGCACTAGTGCTTTTTTTTACACCATTGCAGGGGCACTAGTGCGTTTTTTACGTCATTGCAGGGGCACTAGCCTGTTTTTTTTACGCCATTGCAGGGGCACTAGTGCATTTTTTTTTTTACACCATTGCAGGGGCCCTAGCGTGTTTTTTTACGCCATTACAGGGGCACTAGCGCATTTTTTTACACCATTGCAGGGGAACTAGCACTTTTTTTACGCCATTGCAGGGGCACTAGCACGTTTTTTTTTACACCATTGCAGAAGCACTAGCGCATTTTTTACACCAATGCAGAGGCACTAGCGCGTTTTTTTACGCCAATGCAAGGGCACTAGCGTGTTTTTTACACCATTGCAGGTGCACTAGTGCGTTTTTTATGCCAATGCAGGGGCACTAGCACGTTTTTTACGCCATTGCAGAGGCACTAGCCCGTTTTTTTATGCCATTGCAAGGGCACTAGCGTGTTTTTTACGCCAAAGCAGGGGCACTAGCGCTTTTTTTACGCCATTGCAGGGGCACTATCGCGTTTTTTATGCCAATGCAGAGGCACTAACGCTTTTTTTAAAGCCAAAGCAAGGGCACTAGCGCGTTTTTTACGCCAATGCAGGGGCACTAACGCATTTTTTACGCCAATGCAGAGGCACTAGCGCGTTTTTTTACGCCATTGCAGGGGCACTATCGCGTTTTTTACACCATTGCAGGGGCACTAGCACTTTTTTTACACCAATGCAGGGGCACTAGCAAGTTTTTTATGCCAATATAGAGGTACTAGCGCGTTTTTAATGCCAATGCCGGGGCACTAGCGCATTTTTTTACGCCAATGCAGAGGCACTA
>CAUYTI010033862.1:0-22775 GCA_963575145.1 Galago senegalensis
TTCCTCCTTGTGTTGGCCAGGGGTGTTGGGACAGTGTGTTATTTCTCAGTGATTTCCTAGTGCTTTTTCCTCCCTCAAGGTTGGGAGACGATAACCACCAACCCAGGAATTCTCAATAAATTTTTATTACTTAAGATGAAATCAAGGTTTCACGTGTCTGGCTGGTTCTGGCTGGGTCACTGGAGGAAGGGAGGCACACATGCGTATGGTCACACACACGCTTTTGGAGCTATCTTTATATCTGCCAGCAGAGGGCGCAGGGGAGCTAAGGGGCCTCAGGGTCAGGACTCCAAACCTGACTAAGAGCTGTACTCTTCACCCTACCCTCCATCTTTACTACATCACCCACTGATTTGCCAGCATCTTTTTTAAGGCTAGGGCAGCTGTGGCTTTGCCGAGCCAGACTAAAAATTGATGACCCAAACAGGAGCTGCTTCCTTGGTGATAGGGCTTGTATCTCTGAGGGAGACCAGCTGTGCCTGTTGAAGGCCTTCCGTGTTCAGAAACCCAGTGGTTATATTGCCCAGACTTTCCATTTCTTAGTCACCAGGTGGGAGGACAGGGGGCTTTTCACTCCCTCAGCTCTGAGGCCTCTGACAGAACAGGTGCCTGCTTTCCATCCACAGATAAGCATCTCATGTTCTTTCCAAGACAGCTCTCCCGGAATCTCAAGCACCAGAAAAATGAAGCCACTGTTTATACCCAAATCCTACCACGACTGTTTCCTGTCCCAACAGAGAGACAAGATGGAGACCCATGAGACAAAACAGGGCAAAGTATGTGCAGGAACTATGAAATGCATGGTAGGGGAAGAAGTGAATCTTAACAGAGTGGTTTGAGTTAGTCTTCCACTCCTTCGATTTTTGAAGAAAGTAAAATAATTTTTCTCTGCCCTACAAGTTGACAGTCACGAAGGGGAAAAGGAAATGAAGAAGCAGACATGGCAGCCCCAATCCTGAGTTGCTGGGAGCCTAAAATGAGATCAACAGTTAGACAAAAGACAGGTCCAGTGACGCAGAGCAATCATGACACTTTATTTTTTTCATGTTCCCAAGATGGGGAGAGAATAGAGGTGCCCGGTAAACAAGCATGTTTCCAAATCTTGCTGCCACTCTAGAGGCAGCCATTTTGTCTCCTTCCCATTGTTCCCCTCTTCCTAGTGATTCTCCCTCAGCCTGAGGGGGTGAAGGTCAGAAGTTGTTGCTCAGGAGGCCTCCATGGTCTTCAGGGCTCCCTGAAGGTCACTGCCGAGGGAACCGACCCGGGGGCCATCTTTACCAGACAGTGTTAGGAGCTTCACAATTAGACCATCCAACACTGTACTGGAAGATGGACCCAGAGCCGGCCAATAAGGAACTCCAGACTAGAGCTGACCAGTTGCTACAGGGCACCTAGCTGCAGACCAGATGAGGTCTCTTGAATATATGAGCTAATCCCAAGCTCAAGGTCGGCTGTGGATTCTGGACCCACCAGATGACAAATCACACAGGTGGAAGAACTGGGGCTATAGTCTCCCTTCATGGCAGCCAACCAATAAAAGCCACCTCATGAGCAGGACCAGGTGCCCAGGCTGGACAGGAAGGTGGGAAAGGGGTTGCAGCCAGCTAAGGACCAGGGGCCTGAGGGCATGGATGTCGCTGACATAGGACAGGGGCCTCCATCATTACCCGGCAGTATTAGAGACTCCCAACAAGCACCCAAACACTGCTGGGTAAGACGAGGGCCCCCACCCAGCCTGCCCACCTCAAGTCAGGTGGGCCCATGCCCAGGCTCCCTGAGAAGAAGCTGTAGATCCCTGGCTCCCATCCCCCTACCACCCGTGTCCCTGGGGACACTTCCGGGTGAGTACAGCCGCCAACCACCGGCCCCACCCTGAGTGCCGATGATCGCCCAGGCCCAGGCAGGCTTTCACCAGACCTTCACCGATCTGCCTTCAGACTCTGAGCCCCTTCCCCCTGCACCTCCAAAGCCTGTCTCCCCAACTCCCACCAACTCCCTGGCCCTCATCACCTTCTGCAGTCCCAGCTCAGCCCCAGGCCCCCTCACCTGGTAGCCTTTACCTGTTACCAAGCCCACCAGCCCTCCAGAGACTGAGGGCCGAGAGGGAGAGGTGTCAAGAACCCAGAGTCAAAGTCCTAGACCCTGGCTGGGCTTCACTCTTCCTCCTTCCTTCTCAGCCTGCCTTCTGGGCAGCGCAGACTCCTTACCTGGGCCCCGCCCGCCGCCCTGCGCACAGGTGTGTCCTCCTGCCATAGGCTGCCCCCCCTACTGCCTTAACTCCTTCCCTCCCAGCACCAGCCACAGGCACCTCCTCAAAGGCCCAGCCACCCCCCCCAGGCCTCCCACCCTTTCCCAGGGTCTCTTCTCCCACCTGCCGGATCTCTCCCCAATCTCTCCCCTGAGTCCAGAGGAGCAAAGGTAGGGGTTGTCCTTGGGTCCCCTCCCCACAGAGGCTGCCTCAGGCCTGGCCCTGTCCGCTGAGGCCTCAAACCCTGCCCATAACCAGAGCTAGAGTGCCTGAGACCCCTAAGGTCAGCAAGGGGTCAGTCAATACAGCTAGAGTTGGGCCGCACCCATGCCCAGCACCCAGCCTGTGCTGGGCCTCAGGTAAGGGAAAGGGGAAGGAGGAGGCCCTACCAGGCCTATGAAGGGTAGGCAGGTACCAGAGAGGTGCCCTTACTGTTCAGCCAAGAGACCCCAGCTGGCCTGGCTGGGAGTGTCAGCCCTGACCCTCCTGAGGACGCTCAGGGCCGCTCTCCTCTCCTTCGACCCTCGGCCAGGGCCACAGCTGCTCAGGGAGCCTCTGACCCACCTCTGTGCCGCAGCCCTCTGTGGAGTCCAATTCCCAACCCAAGGGCAGTTAGCCCAAGGGCGGTTAGAGGGGTGGGACCTGCCTCCTTTTGTGCTGCTCGAGCTGGTGTAGGAAGGGCGTTGCTGAGAGGGGCCCTGAGGCACCAGGTGAGGGCCCCACCCTCCCACCCCCTGGAGGATCACAGCTCCAGGGAGCTATTGTGTTGCTCAATCCCTGAGCTGGCTTTGTTTGTGTCCCTCTTAATACCTGCGCACAATTATTTCATGTTTGTAGATCTGTCTCCCTGACCAGTCTCCCAGATTCCATGAAGATAGGGACTCTGCAACACTCCTGATCCTGACTCAGTTTGCTGAATAATGCAAGTCAAGCCTTGGTGCTCTAGGCCCAGCCCCTCTTCTTAACCCTGGCAGGAGTGGGAGCCAGGCCTTTCTGAGGTGGGACTCATGGCTCAACTCCCTGGTAAAGAAGGAACCCCACTCTGGACACAGGGGAAGGAAGAGGGGCAAAACAATAAAGCAATCTGCAGGTCAGCTAGCCTTTCAAACTCTGCCCAGGTGAATAATGGTGACTGAACCCTGGTAGGGGGACACAGGAGGCTGGCCTGAGGTCTGTGCTTCCTGGCCCTTATTACAGGCAGCCCCCAAGTTACAAACATCCAGCTGATGCAGGACTAGCACGTACAAATGGGGCCTATAACTGGTAATAGGTAAATGTACCTGTTCCAACTTACATAAAAATTCAGCTTAAGAACAAACCTACAGATCCTATTTGATTCATAACCCAGGAACTGATTGCCTTACTCTCCTTAGTTCTTGGATCTGGAAGTCAGCATCAGGGCAGTGTATCTGGGCCACTCTCAGCATGACCCCAGCTGCATCTGCCAGGTAAGGAGAGTAGGGGCTGGGACCAGAAAGCCTGGATTAAGATCCCAGCATCACTGCTCAGTAGACCTGTGACCTTTAGCAAGTTACTTAATTTCTCTGTGCCTTAGTTTCCTCCACAGAAAAGTGAGAATAACAAAGGTACCTGAGTTCAAAAAAAATAAAAAATAAAACAAAAGTACCTGAGTTGAATCAATACATGGAGTCTCAAAGGCTATGTTAACCAGTTTGATGAAAGTATTTCAAATTGTATATAAAACTAGCACACTGTATCCCATGACTGCATTAATGTACACAGCTATGGGCGGCACCTGTGGCTCAAAGGAGTAGGGCGCTGGCCCCATATGCCAGAGGTGGCGGGTTCAAACCCAGCCCCGGCCAAAAAAAAAAAAAAAAAAATGTACACAGCTATGATTTAATAATAAAAAAAATACAGAGTCTTTTTTTTTTTTTTGCAGTTTTTGGCCAGGGCTGGGTTTGAACCCACCACCTCTGGCATATGGGGCCAGGACCCTACTCCTTTGAGCCACACGCGCCGCCCATACATGGAGTCTCTTGAACAGTGCCTGGACATATGACAAACATGTCATGAATTGTTGTTATAGTTGTTATCATTGTCCACTATCTCTTTTTTTTTTTTATTTTTGAGACAGAGGTCTCACTTTGTTGCCTTCTGTAGAGAGTTGTAGCGTCACAGCTCACAGGAACACCAAACTCTTGGGCTCAGGTGATTCTCTTGCCTCAGCCTCCCTAGTAGCTGGGACTATATGCACCCGCCACAGTGCCCAGCTATTTGTTATTGTTGGTTTGTTTAGAAGGCCCAGGCCAGGTTCAAACACACTAGCCCTGGTGAACCTGGCAGGAGCCCTAACCACTGAACTACAAATTGTCCACTATCTCAATGATCTTAACCAGTTGTGATCATCCTCTATTGTATTTTTTTTTTTTGAGACAAAGTCTTACTCTGTCACCCTGGGTAGAGTGCTGTGGTGTCATAGCTCACAACAACCTCAAATTCTTGGACTCAAGCAATCCTCCTGCCTCAGCCTCCAGAGTAGCTGGGACTGCAGGTACCCACCACTATGCCCAGCTAATTTTGTGTTTTGTTTTATTTTGTTTTGTTTTTAGAGAGACAGAGTCTCACTTTATCGTCCTTGGTAGATTGCAGTGATGTCACAGCTCACAGCAACCTCCAGCTCTTGGGCTCAGGCCTCAGCCTCCCAAGTATCTGGGACTATAGGCGTCTGCCACAACACCCAGCTATATTTTTGTTACAGTTTGGTTGGGGCAAGGTTTGAACCCACCACCCTCGGTATATGGGGCTATCACCCTACTCACTGAGCCACAGGCACTGCCCAATGTTTTTTTTTTTTCCCTTTTTGCAGTTTTTGGCCAGGGCTGGGTTTGAACCTGCCACTTCCAGCATATAGGGTCGGCGCTCCACTCCTTTGAGCCACAGGCACTGCCCAGTAGTTTTTTATTTTTAGTAGAGACAAGGTCTCACCCTTGGTCAGGCTAGTCTTGAGCTCCTGAGCTCAAGGGATCCTTCTGCCTCATCCTCCCACAGTGCTAGGATTACAGGTGTGAGCCACATGCCCAGCCCATCCTCCATTTTAAGGAAAAGAAACAAAGGGGTGGTGCCTGTGGCTCAAAGGAGTAGCATGCTGGCCCCATATGCCAGAGGTAGCGGGTTCAAACCAGCCCTGGCCAAAAACTGCAAAAAAAAAAAAAAAAAAAGAAAGAAAGAAAAGAAAAGAGACAAAGAAGCTAGGCATGGTGGCCCTGTCTCTACTAAAAATAGAAAAATTAGCCAGGCATTGTGGCAGAGGCCTATAGTCTCAACCACCCATGAGGCTGAGGCAAGAGAATCACTTGAGCCCAGGAGTTTGAGGTTGCTATGAGCTATGATGATACCAAGACACTCTACCCAGGGTAATAGAGTGAGACTTGTCTCAAAAAAGAAAAAAGAGAGGCCGAGCACATCTCTTTGGCTCACATCTGTAATCCTAGCACTCTGGGAGGCCGAGGCAGGCGGATTTCCTGAGCTCACAGGTTTGAGACCAGCCTGGGCCAGAGCAAGACCTAGTCTTTTTTTTTTTTTTTTTTTTTTTTTGAGACAGAGTCTCAAGCTGTCCCCCTGGGTAGAGTGCTATGGCTTCACTGCTCACAGCAACCTCCAACTCCTGGGCTCAAGCGAGTCTCCTGCCTCTGCCTCCCAAGTAGCTGGGACCACAGGTGTCCGCCACAACACCTGGCTATTTTTTGGTTGCAGCCATTATTGTTGTTTGGCGGGCCCGGGCTGGATTCAAACCTACCACCTTAGGTGTATGTGGCTGGCACCTTAGCCGCTTAAGCCACAAGTGCCCAGCCAAGACCTAGTCTTAAAAAAAAAAAAAGCCAGCCGTGGTGGTGAGCTCCTGTAGTCCCAACTACTCAGGAGGTTGAGGCAAGAGAATCGCTTGAACCCAAGAGTTTGAGGTTGCTGTGAGCTATGATGCCATAGCACTCTACCAAGGGTAACAAAGTAAGACTCTATCAAGAAAAGAAAGAAAAGGGAAGGAAAGGGAAAAAAGAAAGAAAAAAGAGAGAGACAAAGGAAGCTTCCCCACAGTCACACTCCTGTGTGTGAAGCAGAGTCAGAGTCGGCAATGAAGTACCTGACCTTAAAGACTGAGCTTTCATGAGTCCACACATATTCAAGAAGCCACCCTCCAGACCACCCCCCAAGGCACTCAGAGTTTGAGACACTTGCAGTGATCCCAGGAGCTTTATTTACAAGAGTAGAAGGACCTGGCTCAGCCTGCTGGGCTATATACAGGGTTGGGGGGCATGACCGTTTAAATTACAATAAAAAGGGGGTTCCAAGGTTCCAGCGGTGGGTGGGTCCACTGGAGCCCTCTACAGGATCAACGCTGCCCGCCAAGGCTGTAGAGAGAATGGAGTGAACGAGTAAGAGGGTGGCTACAGCCTAGAAAGGGGTCAAGAAGCAGCTCTGGGAGCAGATGGGAAGGATAGGGTGAGGCTGTAGCCACCCCATCCATCCAGGGGAAAGCACTAGAGCCAGAGCATGCTGGAGCAGGCCAATAGAAGGAGTAGTACCATGGCTGCTCAGGACAGCATCCAGCTCACTTCCTCTTGAGGGAACCCTTGCCCTTCTCCTTGTCTGCTGACCGCTGCTTCTTCACTTTCTCCTCCTTTTTGCTCTTACTGTGCAGGTTCTCATACACATCCTCCTTGTGTCTGTGGGTGGGGATAGGCAAATGCAGGCACTTGGTACAGGTCAGCAGACAGTACAGGGTGACCCAGCTCTGGCAGCCCCTCTAGGCCACCCCGTCTCCCTTGGTCACTGTCCCTACACTAGACACAAAGCTCCTTGAGGGCAAAGGCTGCATCCCATACATTGGGACCATTGGGACCTAGCTCAAGCCTACATGTCATGGGCACTCAGAAAATACTTACAGCTGGGCCTGGTGGCTCACGCCTGTAATCCCACCACTTGGGAGGCTGAGGTGGGTGGATTGCCTGAGCTCACAAGTTCGAGACCAACCTGAGCAAGACTGAGACCTAATCTCTAAAAAATAGCCGGGTGTGGGTGGTGCCTATGGCTCAGAGAAGTAGGGCGCTAGCCCCATATGCCAGAGGTGGTAGGTTCAAACCCAACCAAAAACTGCGGGGGAAAAAAAAATAGCTGGGTGCTGTGGCAGGCACCTGTAGTCCCAGCTACCTGGGAGGCTGAGGCAAGAGAATCACTTGATGAGTGGCCTGTGGCTCAGTGAGTAGGGCACCAACCCCATACACTAAGGATGGCAGGTTCAAACCCTGCCCCACCAAACTGCAACAAAAAAATAGCCAGGCATTGTGGCAGGCGCCTGTAATCCCAGCTACTTGGGAGACTGAAGCGAGAGACTCGCCTAAACCCAAGAGCTGGAGGTTGCTGTAAGCTGTGATGTCACAGCACTCTACCAAGGGCAACAAAGTGAGACTCAGTCTCTAAAAAAAAAAGAGAGAGAATCACTTGAACCTAAAAATTTGAGATTGCTGTCAGCTAAGATGTCATGGCACTCTACCAAGGGTGAGCAAGTGAGACTCTTTCTCAAAAACAATTCAAAAAGGCTCGGCGCCTATAACTCAACCGGCTAAGGCGCCAGCCACGTATACCTAAGGTGGCGGGTTCGAATCCCCAGCCCGGATCCGCCAAACAACAATGATGGCTGCAACCAAAAAATAGCCAGGCGTTGTGGTGGGCGCCTGTGGTCCCAGCTACTTGGGAGGCGGAGGCAAGAGACTCGCTTGAGCCAGGAGTTGGAGGTTGCTGTGAGCTGTAATGCCACAGCACTCTACCCAGGGGGACAGCTTGAGTGAGGCTCTGTCTCAAAAAAATAAAATAAAATAAAATAAACAATAAAAAAAGAAAAGAAAATACTTACGAACAAAGGTAGTGAGAACCAAGCTTGAACTTGAACCCAGATCTCCCAAGCTGCAACACATCCTCTCCAGAAAGGGAGGATTGGGTCAGGCAAGAGAGGGGGCAGATGCAGGGAGGTGGCCAGCAGGAGCCACTTACCTGGAGGAGGTGCGGGAGGCTTTGGCATGGGCATTCTTCATGGCCGGGGGATAGGTGATGTTCCCATACTCCGATTCCTGGCCCTTCTGTGACTGTGGGCAGAGATGTAGTGGGAGGACAGTGGTCCCAGCAGACCCAGATGATGCCCACTCCCCACTGCAGCTCCCCCCCCCCGGCCCTGCTCTGCATGTACCTGCATGACCTCCAGCTTCTTCTTGGTGGTCTCGATGAACTGAGCGATGGCCACGTAGATGAACTTGTACTGCGCCTCTGTCTGCACCATGCCTGAGCGCTGTGCCCGCACCATCTGGATCGTTTTCTGGATGTCAATGTCACAGTCCAGCCCTGGTAAGTGTGGTAATCAGACCTCAGGCTCAGGCAGGGGTGGATGCCGAGGGGCTGTTCACATGCCCACCCCCCCATTTCCCCCCAGGTAATCCTCACCCTTGGTAGAGATGTTCTCCATGAGCATGTCAATGACAATGATGGTGCCTGTGCGGCCAATGCCCGCGCTGGGGAGAGAAGGGGGCACCATCAGAGGCCCAGACGACCCTTCACCGGTAGAGGGCCCCTGTGCTCAGCTCCAGCCCTGGGCACAGTGTGAGGAGCCTGACTCTCCAGCTACATGAGGCAATGTGCCCTGAGTCACTGGGCAAGAGAGGGCAGGAGTACACCCAGTTCTCACTGGTGCTCCCCACTTCAGCCAAGGGACTCATGGGAAGGGCCTGGCTCTGAGTTGCTGACCTGGACCCTGCAGGCACCTCCACCATTCCCCTTCCTCCCAGCACTACCCTTCTCCACTTTCTGACTCCTTCCTCATGAAAGGCTGCCCTCTACCCTGGAAGATGTGGCACCCCCAAATCCCACACTGTCCTCTTGTCTCTCTGGGCCCTCCCCCATCCCTCCCTCCAAGAGTTGCATTAGGAGCTTCTTTCTGCAAGACCTCATTTCCCTTTTCCTCTAAAGCCTGGCAGGGCAAGGGCAGCACTGAGACAGCAGGAAGCAGGGGCATACAAGAGCAGGGCAGTGGGAAGTCTCTCTTCTTCCCCACCCTCTACCAGAAAGACCCCACAAGGTACCCAGTCCTACCCTTGACTGGGCCTGCCAGGCCAGTGCCCTAAGTCACACCGTCTAATTTCAAACTCAGATTGTCAAAAATAACCCCCCCCATCACCCACTTCCTTCCTGTGACTTCTAAATAAAGGCCATGGGGCTTTCAAGAAGTCTGTGAATGTGTATATGGTAGGGGTGGGGGGTGGGCAGCCAGAGGGTAGTTTTGGGGGATAGGTCTATCCCTGAGAGGGCAGAGGGCAGATCTAGGTACCCAAGGCAGCATGTGGGGATACCTACAGATTCAGCCCACCCAGCTCTGCCCCTGGACAGATAGTTCCTAGAGTGAGAAGGAGGAAGTCTGTGGCCCTCACAGGCCTGGGTCACAAGGAATGGGAAAGCAAGAGGACAGGGCTGCTGCAATCTACCAAAGCTTCAGCAGGCTGGGTGTGGTGGCTCACGCCTGTAATCCTAGCACTCTGGGAGGCCAAGGCGGGTGGATTGCTTGAGCTCACAAGTTCGAGACCAGCCTGAGCAAAAAGCAAGACCTCATCTCTACTAAAAATAGAAAAACCGAAGCAGGAGGATTGCTTGAGCCCCAGAGTTGGAGGTTGCTGTTAGCTATGATACCACAGCACTCTACCCAGGGTGACAGCTTGAGACTCTGTCTCACACACACAAAAAAGCATCAGCAACCCCCACCTTTTGAGGGTTTAAAGTATTCCAGACACAGTGAAAGATAGTTTAATCCTCACGACAACCCTATGAAATTCTGGTGTTACAGACAAGGAAGCTGAGAGTCAGAGAAGTAACTTTTTTTCCTTTTCCTTTTTTTTTTTTTTTTGAGACAGAGTCTCACTATGTCACCCTGGGTAGAGTGCCATGGCGTCACAACTCACAGTAACCTCAAATTCCTGGGCTTAAGTAATTCTCCTGCCGCAGCCTCCCAAGCAGCTGGGACCACAGCTGTCCACCACAATGCCCAGCTATTTTTTGGTTATAATTATTGTTGTTCGGCAAACCCAGGCTGGATTAGAGCCTGCCAGCTCCAATATATGTGGCTGGTGCCCTAGCTACTGAGCTACAGGCGTGTAGCCAGTTGTTCTATTTTTAGTAGAGCTGGGGTCTCACTTTTGCTCAGGCTGCTCACGAACTCGCGAGCTAAAGCAATCCACCCACCTGAACTCGTAAGCTCAAGCAATCCACCTGCCTTGGCCTCCCTGAGTGCTAAGATTACAGGAGTGAGCCACCGTGCCCATACTTTTTTCTCAGAGTCTCTGGCAGTGCCTATGGCTCAGTGGGTAGGGAGCCAGCCCCATATACCAAGGGTGACAGGTTCAAACCTGGCCCCAGCCAAACTGCAACAAAAAAATAGCTGGGCATTGTAGTCACAGCTACTCGGGAGACTAAGGCAAGAGAATTGCCCCTAAGCCCATAAGTTTGAGGTTGCTGTGCGCTGTGACGCCACAGTACTCTACCCAGGGCAATAAAGTGAGACTCTGTCTCTTAAAAAAAAAAAAGACAGGTCTCACTCTGTTGCCCAGGCTGGAGTGCAGTGCTAACATCATAGCTCACTATAGCCTCAAACTCCTGGGCTCAAGCAATCCTCCTGCCTCAGCCTCCCAAGTAGCTGAAACTATACAGGCACATGCCACCACACCCCACTAATTTTTTTTTTTTTAGAGATGAGATCTCAAACTCCTTGCCTCAGGCAATCCTCCTACCTTAGCCTCCCAAAGTGCTGGGATTACAGGAATGAGCCACCACACTTAGCCTAAAAGTTAGGTAATTTGTCCAAGGTCCCAGAGCTGGTTAGTGGTGACACTGGAATTTAAATGTGCAGCCTCACGTGAGAGTCTGCACCTACTGCCTCCTATCCACCCAGCCAGGCCAGTGGTGGCAACTCATCTGGGATACCTTTGCTACTCTTTACTGTTGCCCCACCCTCCACCTCACAGGAACAGGGTCTTCTGGTCATGAATGTAAAGGTCTCCAGAGGTGCTGAGGGCACATGTGCCCCTCTCAAAGACAGCGCTGTCCCTATACAATCCTGGGGACCATGTAACAGGACATGGCTAGGAAGGGGGGAGAGAGAGGGGAACAAAGAAGAAGCCTAAGAACCCCAGGGCTACAGGCAGGGAAGAAGAGGGTTGGGGAGGTAAAGGTCCTGGGGGCTGAAAAGAAACCAGCTGCATGGGACCTAAGAGAAGACAGGGCAGCCAGGACCAGATCTCTTAATGAATGCCAGTTCAGCCTCTCCTCCCTGTACTAGCTGGTGACCTGGCCAATGGCTGGGTCTCCATTCCTCATCTGTGTTTGGCATGGTTGGATTAAATTCAGGAAAGCACTCAAGGACACATTCCTAGGCAAGGAGCCAACAGGAGGGCTGGTTCCAGTGAAGCTCCACTCAGCGGTCTGGAGCCACAAGGGGTCTCAGAAGAGGCTGGGGAGGGGTAATTAATCTAGTTAATGCATTAGCTGCTTATAGCAACACAGGGAACTAGGCTGCATTTATTTCTCAGCTGTCATTTTTATTATCACTACTAATGTCACGATTATTATTCTTTGTTTTTTTGCAGTTTTTGGCTGGGGCTGGGTTTGAACCCACCACCTCCAGCATATGGGGCTGGCGCCCTACTCCTCTGAGCCACAGGCACCACCCATGATTATTATTCTTACCTGCAGTGCACAATGATGGGTCCTGCATGAGGCAGACTTTCCTGCCGCTGGTTGATCTGGTCCAGGAAGCTGAGGACACCTCCAGGCTCGCTAGGGACCCCATGGTCAGGCCAGCTCAGATACTGGTAGTGCCAGATCTCCCGAACCAGGTCCCCCTGGGCCGAGGACAGAGTCAGTGCCCCTTGCTCCCACATAACACCCATCCTGCCTTGTCCCACCAACCAGACAAGAACACGAGTCCAATCCAAGAGAGGATCTGGGGATGCGGGAGTGAGGCAGAGAGTGGGGACACTCACATTGTCCAGTGGGGAGACCTGCAAGGTACGGAGTTTGTACTCAGCTGTGTCATGCTCCCCACAGTTGGTCACAGAGTAGAGTCCGTAAACACGCTGTGTACCCACCTCTGGCCAGTATGGGACACATTTATTCTGAAAAGGGAGGGTGGAGGTGGGGGAATGAGGCACAGATGCAGGTCTAGGGTCCCTGGTGTTGCCCTAAACATTTGTCAGATGAATGGATGAGCTGTCTGAGGATCCAGAGACCTGGGATCCGGTCTCAGATCCGCCACCAACATGTGATGAGACTAGCCACTCCATCTTACAATTCATTCCATAAACATAAACTGACACTGCAAACCGGGCTGATTTATCAACACAAATCAGACCCAGGCCCAGGCTATGCCCCTGATCCTTTAGGGGGTCACAGAGAAACAGGTAAGCTGAAAACACGGACTGTGCACATACAGGAGCATGACGGAGAAAAAGGCTATGCTCCCTCTAGGTTACAGATGAAATCAGAGATGGCTTCACAGTGGAAGCAGTATTTGAACTAGGTCTGCAAAAATGTGGATTCTGCCAGGCAGCGATAGTGTGGACAGAGAAAGTCATTTCCTATCAGAAAATGAGCTTGGGTAGAGAAAGGCATGGAACCTGAGTCTGGCCTACTAGAAGCCTTAAATGCCAACTCATAGGGTGTGATTTATCCCAAAGGTAACTGGAAGCCATTGAAGTGTTTCCCGAGAGGGAGCAATGTGATCCAGTGTGTGCTTCAGACAGGATCACTTTGACTACAGTGCAGAGGGGGAGGATCTAGGGGAGGGGCAGACTCCAGAGACACTTATGAGCAGGGAGGACAGGAGGGAGCCAGGATGGGGCAGGTGGAGAAGGGGGCAGGAGAAACATTTGCTTTGAGACAGACACAACAAGGAAGAAGTTTGTCTCTTTTGTTTTGGCTTTTTTTTGAGACAGAGTCAAACTTTGTCACCCTCCGTAGAGTGCTATGGCGTCACAGCTCACAGCAACCTCAAACTCCTGGGCTCAAGTGATTCTCTTGTGTCACCCTCCTGAGTAGTTGGGACTACAGATGCCTGCCATCAGTCCTGGCTATTTTTAGAGATGGGGGGTCTCGCTCTGGCTCAGGCTGGTCTTGAACTTGTGAGCTTAAGCAATCCACCTGCCTCAGCCTCCCAAGTGCTGGGATTACAGGTGAAAGCCACCATGCCCGCCCTGGAAGAAGGTTGGTTTTAAAACTTGAGTTTAGGGCAGCGCTTGTGGCTCAGTGGGTAGGGGACCGGTCCCATTTACCAAGGGTGGCAGGTTCGAACCCAGCCCCAGCCAGCTAAAATAGCACTGAGAATTACAACAAAAAACAGACAGGCGTGTGGCAGGTGCCTATAGTCCTAGCTACTCGGGAGGCTGAGGCAAGAGAATTTGGCTTCCTCCTGAGCCAACCCCAGTTGTGAGGTTCTAAGGCATGTCTACCTATGCCACAGGTAGACAAAGGCACCTGAGGCCTCCTCAATCGCTTGAGCCCAAGAATTGGAGGCTGCTGTGAGCTGTGACACTACAGCACTCTACCAAGGGCAACAAAGTGAGATTCTGTCTCAAAAAAAAACCCTTGAGTTTGCGGAAGGCACCCGTAGCTCAGCACTCACCCTCAGCAAGGGCACCAGCCACATACACCTAGGATGGCCAGTTCGAACCTGGCCTGGGTCTGCTAAGCAACAATGACAACTAGAACCAAAAAATAGCCTGGGCATTGTGGCAGGCACCTGTAGTCCCAGCTACTTGGGAAGCTGAGGCAAGAGAATCGTTTACATAAAAGAGTTTGAGGTTGCTGTGAGCTGTAACAGCACAGTACTCTACTAAGGACAACATAGTGAAACTCTGTCTCAAAAAAAAACAAAAACAAAAAACTTGGATTTGGAGCTCAGGAGAGCCCAGCTTGGAAGCAGGGATCTGGGAGTTACAGCATGTAGAAACTCTGTCTATAGTCCTCATTTTCCCGCTTTTACAACAAAGGCTGGGCCTATGCCCTCTGAGACTCCTTTCTGCCCTGGTATCTTAGGTTTCTTGGGCTTAATAGTGGTTAACAGCAAGTAATGGGGAGGCAAGGCAATCAGGGTGGTGCAGAGCTTGGCCTTACCCGGCCTTTCTCCACTTCTCGGGTGGTCATGACTATGACACGGGTGTTCTCTTGCCACACCATCTGCCAGAAGTCATTGACTGTGGCCTCCAGACAGCCCTGGCTGGCAATGTAAGTCTTAGTGTTCTCATCAGGGCCTAGCAGCTGGTTCTGGAGGCAAGCACAGAAAGACACACCCCAGGATAGTGAGACCTTGACGTGGGGTGGGCACTGCACCACTGCCATCCACCTAAGGTGCCCTCTTCAGCTTTGCTCAGGTGTCTCCTGAATCTAGGGTCCCCTGTAAGACAGGGAATTCCCAGGGTCCTACCCCTCCTCCCGTGGGACCCATACTACAGACCTTGACATAGTTGGCATTGATGTAGTCTGACCCAGGAATGTTACTGTCACGTCCCTGCAGGATCACTCGGCTGTGGTCAACTGGGAGTGGACACAGAGAGGAAGCAAGATGGCCTGGGTCAGCCAGGGCCTCCCCACCTCTAGGGCAGACCCTTTCTGAGCAGAGAGTCCATTCTGGTCTTGAAAGCCATGAGGCTCACAGAGGTCTGTAGGCAGCAGGGGAAAGGGGCTGTATGGAGCGGGAGGCAAAAGATTCATAAGAAGCCCAGAGAAGCAGGGCAGTCCGACTGTGGGTGGTGGGGAGGTGGGCTGGAGCACGGGTCATCTCCTGGCTGAACGGAAGTTGCCTGGAGGGGGGGGATGGGGTGACCTGGGTGCTCACAGGGGAGAATGTTCTTGTAACGGTTCTTGCCCTTGTTCTCTGGCCGCTGCCCCTCTAGCCGCTGGTGCAAGTTCTTTACCTCCTGCTTCTGCAGACTCTGGGATGAGAGAGGGGAAATGAGCACAGGCCTAGGGAGAGGGGAGAGGGTGTCATTGGAGGAGCTAGCATGGGACAGGTCAGTATCAGAGGTGGGCAAAGAGGGGAAGGGCTGGCTTGGGCCCCACACCAACTGCGGGCCCTATACCAGCTGCGTCTGCTGTCCCAGCCCAGCTGGTTCCCACTGATCACCTCAAACTCCTCCCAGAAGCCAGCCTTGGCTGTGTCCTCAGACTCTTTCTTCTTGTTCAGTTCCAAGACCCGGTTCTCAATATCAGCCGCATTCACCCGCGTGGCGTAGTATGGCTGGCATGGGGGAGGGCCAGAAGTCAGCAGCTTAGAGACCTTAGAAGCTCACATCTGGGGCTGGCTCAGGAGGAAGGAGGCAGCCAGGCCCACCCTCCTCACCTGCCGCAGATAGACAAAGGCACCTGAGGCCTCCTCAATCCCCGTCTTCTTGAAATGCTCCACCAAGTCCGTGAGGCTGTCAAAGGTCTCTGAACCGCCCACTGTGTAGCGTCCACCCTGAGGGGTGCCAAGAAAGGCCATTGCACAAGGCCTGAGCCTTCCTCCCTGGCCCTTCAGCCTTGAATCCAAGCCCAGGCCAACCCTCCCACCACCCATGCGCTGGACACAGACAGGAGTCCCACATAAATGCTTCCCACACCACCTGTCTGCCTTACCTCACACATAACCTTGATGTGGGTGACCCTGAGAGGGGAGCCTGGGCCAGCCTTAGGCTGGTCGTTGAGGACAGACAGCACAAAATCTCCTGGCTGGCTGAGACTTTCACGCACAAGAAATGTCCAGGGCTCACCCTTGGCCTGCAGCAGTGTCTCTGCCTGCCCCCCAGACATGTGGCCATGGTACCACCTAGAGAAAGCAACACCAGAGACAGTGAGACCTAGGCCACAGGGGAAAGCACTGAGCAGAGGAGGAGGGAAATCGAGTAGCTGCTGTGTCAGGCACTGTGCCAGATGCTTTCAGATCTACCACCCCTGTAGGTCCATTACTCTCTCACAAAACTGCTGAGAGGTGGGTATTATCCCCACTTTGAAGATAAGAAAACCAAGACTGAGCAATTGCATGCTGGCCCAAGGCCCTTCACTGGTCAGAGGCAAGCCTAAGGCGTTGTAACCAGGCTTTAAACCCAGAGCCCACCTTTGAAAGGCAAAAAGGCCTGCAATATCCAAAATGTCCCATGAAAGACCAAAGGCCAAAATCATACACAGCTCTGAGAGAGGGGGAGCGAGGGAAGCCCCAGGGAGCACCGGGGAGAACTCCCCAGAGAGGCAGGGAAGACAGGCAACCCCAATGGGGAAAAAGTGGTTCAGGGGGTTCCAGGGTACCCTGGATGATGTCACTGAGGGGGAGGCCGGAGTTCAAAGGGGCTCAAAGGGGCTCAAAGAAGCTCAAAGGGGCTGTTGGGGCAGAAAGCAGAACTAAGACCTTTCCCCGAAACACACCCCCTTCCCAGGAGGAAACTGTAGCCCCACAATGCCCAGCCCCACAGGAAACCACGTGATGGAAAAAACACAAAACTCCTTCTGGGGAGAGAGTGAGAAGTGAGGTTGTGAGGTTTCCTCAGCCCAGGGACCAGGGGAAGGGGGGCATTTTCCAACCGCAGGGATGGGGGAAGGAAGGAGGGGGCCAGTCTGTTCTGACCATCTCACCCCTTCCTGGAGGAGACTCCAGCTAAGATCTCCAGACCCTCCTCCCCTGAGGAACCTCTGGGCCACTCCACCTGCCACCCAGGGACAGGCTAGGGCCCTCAAGCAATGGGGAGGGGGCTGAGCCCCTATCCTCAGGCCCCAGGATGAGGAAGTCTCCATGCAAATGTCAAGCTGACCACAAGAAGAGAGGGAGCCATTGAGGGAACAAATGCAAATTCCTGTAGAAGAAGAGACACAGAGGCCACAGGCACGAACACTTTGTCTGGATATAGAGCTTCCCACACACTCCCAGGGTCAGGGGTGAGGCGGGTTGCTCAGCATGGGTCACCTAGAAGGGCCTCTAGAGTGGCTGCCCTGGTTTCTATCCCCTCCCAGTGCTACCTTCTCTCCTTCGATAGCTTCTCCCAGACTATTTTTTTTATTGTTGTTGCAGTTGTAATTGCTATTTTAGCTGGCTGGGGCCAGGTTCAAACCTGCCACCCTCAGGGGCTATTGCCCTACCCACTGAGCCACAGGTGCCGCTTTCTCCCAGACTCTTGAACCAAGCTTGGCCTCCTCTCTAGAGGACCCACAGGGGCCCTCCCCTCTTCCTTGCATGGTCAATCCATCCTCCTCTAGCAGGGCTGATCCTGGCTTGGGGCAAGGAGAAAGAGAGGACATGAGGCGGTAAAGAGGGTCTCAGTGGCAAACTCCCTCTTTAAGTGTTCTGAGTTTGTCGGGGACTGGCCAGAGGGAGTATTGAGGGGGCAACTGTGAGCAGAACCACCCATCCTGAAGAAAAAGGCCTCAGGGAAGCAGATCAATGGCTTTGTGTTGACTAGATAGAGTCTCCATGGTGGCCCACAGGGCTTCTACCTCAGCACTACCCAGTCCTGAGTTCTAATCAGTGACTTGAACAAAACCATGGGTGCAAGTGTGGAGGCCTGAATCTCAGAAAGATGAAAGCAGACAGGACTAAGGTTCAGAACCATTTCAACAATCCATCCACAAATACAGCACAAGGGCAAGTTAGTTTGGCCCCAGGAGTCCATGTGAAAAACAAAATTCAGGATTATTCAACTGCCCCTGAATTTAATAGGATCTGTCATTGGGATATAGCTACTGAAATAAGCCACTGTGCAGGGATGAGCATTCAGATCCTCTACCCCCAACCAACCTTTGGAGAGACGACATGGAGAGTAGCTAGCACAGTTCCAGGGACCACATTTTGGCAGTGAAGGAGAGAGGAGGGAATGCCTTGTAGTACCCAGTCCCCAGGATAGTACTAAGCCCTTTACATGTGTGACCACTTTATACCGTTTTCAATTATCTATCCTTGGGCCAAGGAACCTGCCAAGCTCTATCCAGCCCCAGAGCATGGGCTCATCCTCACCCAGTTGTGGAGATAAAGTGTCAGACATACTAACAAGCATTAATCCCTGTGATCCCCTCAACACTAACACCTGCCCCCCGCCCCGTGTTAACCCACAGGTGGCGGGTAGGGGTGGCTATAGGAAAGCAGGTTTAGTTCCATAGAAGGAAGTGCTTTCTAACAATAGATCTGACCTATGAGATGCCAGCTGGGAGTGGTAGCCTCTCTGTCACTAGCAAAACCAGTGTTGCCAGTGGACAATGACCCTAGAGTAAACCATGGCTTCCTCAGGGGCTTGATGGAGAGGGTGGTGGATATCCTCTGAGATACCAGGCCACAGTGTGACATGGAGGAGAGGCACTGAAAACCCTGAGGTGGAGCAGGGATGGGGAAGGGTTGGACACAGGCAATGCTGTGGTAACAGTGCAGAGGAGGCAGCCCACCTCTGTGCAAGAGTGGGCTGGGGTGCAAAGCCCCTCACCTCTCACTGGTGGGGTCCGAACAGTTCAGCGGGTACTTGAGGTGGATGATGGTGCCATCGCGGTCCTGCAGAACGCCCTGCTGCTGCGTGTAGTACTCCACCAGCTCTGTCAACGTCGCGAACTTCTCTCCTCCATACAGGTCGTAGAAATCCCCAGAATTCTGGATCCTAATATGGGTCACCTGATCCCCCACCCTGTGGAACATCAGGAGCTGAGGCAGGTTGGGTGGAGACAGAGTGAGGGTCCCGAGTGTGGGACACACACACACAGATGGGGGGGCATGCTGGGACTGAGGGCATGGACACAGACAAGGCTGGGCACTAGGGAGTTGGCCCTGTCCTAGGGAGATCTGGAACTTGGGTCCAGGGCTTGGCCCCACACAGTGGAGCTGCCAGAGTGCTGGACGGCACCTACCTGACAGAAAGAGAGAAGTCACCCTGGTTCTTGCGACTGGGCCGAGCCAGGAAACTCCCATGGACACCCCGGCCCTTGAGAAGGGTCTCGGCATCCAGCCCACTGAGGTCTCGGTGAAACCACCTAGAAGGTCCAGGCAGGGCAGTGAGGTGAGGTCCCATGGGCCTTAGGGCACCCTTGCCTCCTGCCTACCGGAATCCCAGGCCCTTACCTCACCATCCTGGGGACTCCCGGAGAGGAAAGGTGTAGAGAATGAGGTGGCGTAGCCTAGTCTGGGCAGGAAGGACGCTGGGGCTAAGCCTCAGACCCAACTGTAGGTGCTAGGCCACCTTGCCACCCCTGGCGGTCCTGGTTCTGGTGCCGCCACTCCACTGGCCTGGGGCAGCCAGCAGGGCGGGGACAGGAAGGGGCGCGGCCGACCCCTTGGGGGAACTCACTTGTACTTCTCGTTTTAGAGCAGAGCAAGGGAAGAGAAGCAGAGCTGGGTGACAGAGTGGCAGTGGGGGTGGGGATGGGGCCCCGTTTCCCACATGTCTACAATCAAAGGCTCAGGAACATGGCCCTGCACATACGTAACAACACATGAAATAAGGATACATGTGTGCCTTGCAGCTTCTGGGCCAGGATCATGCAGCATGCACATGAATACACACAGTCCCAGGCCATCTCTTCCACCTGCATCAGCTGCTTCTGCACAGCCTTCCCTGGCTAATAAAATGCTAATAACAATGAAGATGGGTGACACCTATCATTTAATGGTGTCTTACCGTATGCTAGGCACTGTGCTGTAATGTCTTTTTATGCCTTGTCTGATTTCATCTTCACTACAGCCTTACTATTATTATTATTATACATATTTTTTTGAGACAGAGTCTCAGCTGTCGCCCTGGGTAGAGTGCTGTGGCATCACAACTCACAGCAACCTCCCTGGGCTTAAGCGATTCTCTTGCCTCAGAGAATCAGAGACAGAGTCTCAGCTGTCGCCCTGGGTAGAATGCTGTGGCATCACAGCTCACAGCAACCTCCCAGGGCTTAAGCGATTCTCTTGCTTCAGCCTCCCAAGTAGCTGGGACTACAGATGCCTGCCACAACGCCCAGCTATTTTTGTTGATGTTGTTGTTGTTGTTGTTGTTGTTGTTGTTATAGTTGTCATTATTTGGCAGGGCCGGGCTGGATTCGAACCCACCAGCTCTGGGGTACGTGGCTGGTGCCTTAGCTTGAGCTACAGGTGCCCAGCCCAGCCCTATTATTATTAACTTTATCCCCACTTTACAAAGAACTGAAGGCCCAGGGAATTTAAGGAATTGCCAAGGTCATCAAGTTAGTAAGTGGTAGTGCCAGGTTTCAAACCCAAAGCCAATGATTTTAACTACTATACGTCAAGGTTCTAGGCTTCAAAGAATAGAGGTGGGGAGTCTCCTTGTCCAAAGGGGCTGCTGTGGGAGGGGGATACTCCCTAATAGTTAAGACCTCGCAGAAGGAAGGGAACCCTCCCATGACCAACATACACGCCTGCTGCGGCAGAAGGCTGGATAAAATGACCCCTGTACAGCCCTGTCAAACTCAGGCCCTTTCTACTTCTTGTCTCTGGACTCTGCCCTGTCCCAGAGATATCTGACCAGGGGGCCTGTCTCCTGGTGGATAGAAGATGGGGGCCAAGGTCCTTTTCATGGCTGATACTCTTAGGGCTAACTTTTAGAGGACCTACATACTAAAAGCATACGATGCTCCCCATCTGTAATTCCAAATACAAATGCCAGCACCACCAATCCAAGGAAAGAAGTTCAAGAGGACACATAGAAATTCATAATGATGATGTCCCCTAGAGGGAAAAACAGGGTGGCTGGGAGACTGGAGTAAAAGGAGCACTTACTTTTTTTTTTTTTGCAGTTTTTGGCCAGGGTTGGGTTTGTACCCGCCACCTCTGGCATATGGGGCCAGTGCCCTACTCCTTTGAACCTCAGGCACTGCCACTTTTTTTTTTTTTTAAAGACAGAGCTTCAAGCTGTAGCCCTGGGTAGAGTGCCATAGCATCACAGCTCATAGCAATGTCCAACTCCTAGGCTCAAGTGATTCTTCTGCCTTTGCCTCCCAAGTAGCTGGGACTACAGTCGCCGGCTACAACACCCAGCTATTTTTAGGTTGCAGCCGTCATTGTTGTTTGGCGGGCCCTCGGGTTGGATTTGAACCCACCAGCTCAGCTGTATGTGGCTGGCGCCTTAGCCACTTGAGCCACAGGCACAGAGCCATTTTCTTTTTTCCTTTTTTTGAGACAGAGTCTCACTCTGTTGCCCAAGCTAGAGTGCTAGGGCATCAGCCTAACTCACAGTAACATCAAACTCCTGGGCTCAAGTGATACTCCTGCCTCAGACTCCTGAATAGCTGAAACTATAAGTGCCCACCATAATGCCTAGCTAATTTTTCTATTTTTTTTAATTTTATTTCTTTTTCTTTTCTTTTCTTTCTTTCTTTTTTTTTTTTTTTGAGACAGAGTCTCACTCTGTTACCCTGAGTAAAGTGGCATGGCATTGTAGCTCATAGCAACCTCAAATTCTTAGGCTCAAGTGATCCTTTTGCCTCAGCCTCCCCATAAGCTGGGACTACAGGCACCCACCACAATGCCCAGCTAATTTTTCTATTTTTAGTACAGACAGGTTCTCAGTCTTGCTCACGCTGGTCTCCAACTCCTGAGGTTAAGTGATCCTTCCAGACTGTTGGGATTATAGGTATAAGCCACCATGCCCCAGCTTCCACATTTTTGAATGTTGTATGCTGGGCATGAATTACCTTCAGAAAAATTAAGATACTGGCCAGGTGTGGTGGCTCACACCTGTAATCCTAGTACTCTGGGAGGCTTAGGAGGGTAGATTTCCTGGGCTCATGGTTCTAGACCAGCCTGAGCAAGAGCGAGACCCCCATCTCTAAAAATAGCCAGGTATTGTGGCAGATGCCTGTAGTCCTAGCTACTTGGGAGGCTGAGACAAGGGAACAGCTTAAGCCCAAGAGTTTGACATTGCTGTGAGCTGTGACACCATGACACTCTATCAAGGGTGACAAAGTGAGACTCTGTCTCAAAAAAAAAGATAAAGCCTAACAAAAGTCTAATTTTCCCATGACATCTACTTTATTCTTTTAAGAAACATCAAACATAAATAAGTAAATAAATAAATAAAAGAAAAAAAGGAAAAAAAAACAATCAAACATTGGCCAGGTGCGGTAGCTCATGCCTGTAATCCCAACACTTGGGAGGCTGAGGCAGGTGGATTGCCTGAGCTCACAAGTTCCAGACCAACCTGAACAATAGCAAGACCTCATCTCAAAAAAAAAAAAAAAAAAAAATAGTGAGGCGCTATGGTGGTGCCTATAGTCCCAGCTACGTGGGAGGCAAGGAAATCACATGAACCCAAGAGTTTGAAGTTGCTGTGAGCGGCTCGGCATAGCTCAACCGGCTAAGGTGCCAGCCACGTACACCTAAGGTGGCGGGTTAGAATCCCCAGCCCGGGCCCGCCAAACAACAATGGCGGCTGCAACCAAAAAATAGCCGGGCGTTGTGGCGGGCGCCTGTGGTCCCAGCTACTTGGGAGGCGGAGGCAGGAGACTCACTAGAGCCCAGGAGTTGGAGGTTGTT